>WSTP01000250.1:0-18745 GCA_019627735.1 Serendipita sp. 400
GCAGCTCCAACCGCTCTGGCAGCATGTAGGCCCAGTCCATCCTTGACCACCGCATTGACCCCAGTTAGGGGCACACTGGGATCGCCATTAGTCTACGACATATGACGAAAAGTAGTGAAGAGCTCACATTGCTGATCGAGGTACTGACTGGAGGAGAAACACTACTTGAACTTGAGATGATCGTCGAAGTGCTTTTTACGCTAGTGCGCGAGCTAGTGCGCGAACTGGTGCGTGAGCTGGTGCGCGAACTGGTGCGCGAGCTAGTGCGCGAGCTACTGGCCAGAGGTGGACTACTACTTGAAGTTGTGGTGGTTGTTGAAGTGTTTTGCAAACATTGAGAGTGCCAGGGATTCAAGTATATGCAGCTCCAATCGCTCTGGCAGCATGTAGGCCCAGTCCATCCTTGACCACCGCATTGACCCCAGTTAGGGGCACACTAGGATCGCCATTAGTCTACGACATATGACGAAAAGTAGTGAAGGACTCACGTTTCTGCTCGAGGTACTGGCCGGAGGAGGACTAATGCTTGAACTGCTGGTGGAGCCAGTGACAGTTGTGTCGCGCTTCACCACGCCAGCATAGACGCCAGAGATAGCGAGACAGGTGACGAGAAGAGTGTTCCAGGACACCATTAGAGCAGCTGAGACGATTGGCTAGTGCTTGCAGGAAGCGAATCTCGCTCGAATTTATACCCATCCATCGCGTCTGTAGATCTTGAAAGACCCCATCCACGGTTCCCCCGCACACCAAACCCTCCCCTAAACGATGATTGAGCACGGATGGTTCCCGGTGAAAGATTGGTGGAGTGTTGGCCGCATGCGAAATTAGTGCTAAAGCCGTTCGTCCGTTGTTATATAGCAGACAGCTTTGGTCGCCTCGTATGCTTTTCTGACAGAACGTCGAATTCGTTAAGATGCCCGCTTCCTTAGATGATCGTATATTAGATCCGATATGTCTTTACCAGCGGTACTTTGACAATTTCTTCGGCCCTTGATGGAGGTCGGCAGTAATATTGTCGGTGATGGCGATGTCGTCGAACACAAGTTCGAAGAATGTATATAGACCGTGAAAGCTGTATTGAAGATCGACGTGATCCGAAATAAAGTCGGGTCAATGACCAGTCATCGAGAGACCCGACCAGTACCAATCCGCTATGGGATGAGGCGAACTCCGGAAAGGCGTCTCTTTGCAATACAAATTACCGAGGATCCAGCATTGATGCGAGGTGAGATGACGAGGCGAGAGAATCTTTTCCTAGAGTTGATATTAGGTTGCGGAATTAACGCACTTTGCTCTATCCCACCATGGGGCATTCCCAAATAACGAGAGAACAAGAGCGACAGGGTGGGGTGCCCCATAGCCGCACGATGCAGATCTGAACAGAGAGTAGTTTAGATGGGCTGAGGCTACAGCTGGAGCACAGGCGCGGCTGGGTCTACGCCTGCGAGAACGACAAGGTAGCAGAGCCATCCGGCCATACGCGACAGCGACGTCAGCATCGGGACTGTGAAACAGAAATTGATCGCTTATGATAGTGATCAGCAGCTTTGATTGCTGTGGCAGATGGTGAGGAGAGCGAATAGCTGGATCAGGATCCCCGCTATGGGAGCAGTAGCACACCTGTGCACATGGGGCTGTATCGCCTACGTGCGATACGTACGTCTGTGGATTCTTCAATCGAAGAGGGATTAAATGGGTTGAAAAGGCACTCACTTTCGCTAGTCGTGGTGATTCCCCTATTCGGAGGATGTCTGTGCGAAGTCTGGGTCCAATAAAGGTAACCGAGCTTAACCCGAAATGTAACTATTCCTAATAAAGAACGTTCCAGTTATCATTAGAGATGGTTCTTGCTGGTGCATATGGTTTCGATATGCATGCACTAGGCGTTATGGCCCCTTGTACACCGCGGCACTATTGTGAGATAACTATGCCCCCACGTCCGGGCCACAGGACGTCTAGTTAGCCAGAAACAATCACCATATAGTATTATAACCATAAAGAGATGAATGGAACCTCTGTATAGTGCCTCAATACTCGCGAGTAGGCGCCATCTGATCAATTCTTTGTTCATACATGCAATAGTCGCACAAATGGGATGGGAAACGGTCGATTACGTTGCTATAGTTGCATCGTGTCGATTGGATTGAACTGAAATATGCACAATGACTGTCGGTTACCAACAACGGAGGCTCATATACGGTGGGGTCGTCCATAGGCTCATTGATCGTGACGATTATAGTCAGTCGGGCTGAGAAGCAAGGAAGTAAGGCCGGAACATAGCCTGGATGCCGAAGGAGTTTGTGCCGAGGTTCTAGTTAATCAATGCGAGCCGGCTTATCACGGTAGGACGTACCTATCCAGGCAAGACTGAGGCGTGGTGGTTCCATTTGGGAGAGATCCACGGAACGGGTATACCCTCCAGTATGAGAGGAACCGTTAGCTATAACTCTTTCATTGGTTCGAGTATCACTTACTGGAGTTACACAAAAAAATAGAAGGCAGATAAGACACTCACAGGCCCATACCAAGTTCACCGTTCAGGTATAATCCTGTCCAATTATACTCGAGAATGTTCTGTCAACTTGAATGAAGAGATGGAAACAACATTATTCTTCACATTTCAACATTGAATATCATCCTGATACTTTTAAAAAGAGGTATAAGCAATGCTGAAAAGGAATGTAGTAACTCAGCAAGAAATTGAATCAAAAGCCCCGTCACAGTCAAGATCTCGCTACATCCTTGGAGTTGCGACCACTGGATTACTTTAAAGACATTGAGAGAACCAAGAATTCGAGTACTTGCAGATCGAACCGCTCTGGCAGCATGTAGGCCCAGTAAACCCTTGACCACCACATTGTGCCCACTTAGCAGCACACTAAGGTCACTATCAGCTAGCAAAATATGATAAGATGTAGTGAGGGACGCACGCTACTACTTGTATTTCCACCGCTGCTTGAACTACTGGTCGGACGACTACTACTTGAACTGCTGGAGTAGCCAGTACCGGGTCCGACAGTGACAGTTGAATTACCACTGCTCATGTATCCCTCCGTTGCGACGATCTGGTAGTTATAAGTCCCGAGGTTCATTCCAAGCGCCCTCCAAGCGTTGAAGTGATTAGCAACAGTGACCGTCCCTCCAGTGCGCTTAGATTGACGGACAGACAAGTATTGAGTATAGGCTGCAATCCCTTGAATAGATGGATAATTGAGACGCTGCCTCGTAAAGATATCGTACGTTCCACCATCCGTGGTCACGTTGCCCTTGCGGGTGGCACCACCGGACGGGTTCCACGTGCCGTAGCTCTCGACGATATAGTACTCGACGAGAGGACTAGTGGTCCAGCCATACACAGAGAGGTAGCTATTGCCAATGGGATGGTAGTCTGCGGTATAACTGATCGCTCTGAAGTACGCAGACGGAAGAATTTTGGTCAAAGAGTGAAAGGAGGCGAAATATATGATCTTACTGAGCAGATCCGGGATTCCATCCCTTTCCACCGCGCCAGTTACCTTCATTCCCGGACCAAACAACAGTGTATTGGCCTCCGGATCCGTTCGTGTAGGTCACATTCCCAGTTCCATCAGTCCAGAGGTAGTAGTAATAACCGTTGTTCATACCCGATACGGGTTCTGGTTCAGCGCGGGCAACGAGCTCTTTAGTTCCAGCGCCCCGCTCTACAACTTCGGCGGAGACACCAGAGACAGCGAGACAGGCAACGAGAAGGGAGTTCCAGGACACCATCGAGACAGTTAAGACAGCCGGTTAGCTCTTGCAGGGAGTAAATCGTGCTCGAAGTTATATCCAGCTCCGAGTCTAGAGATCATCGAAGGCCTCATCCACAGTTCCCCCGTGAACCAGGTCTCCATCGAAACGATGAACGAGCACGGATGGATCCCGGTGAGAGCCTGCTTGGATGTGGGTCACATGTGAAAGTACTACTAGAGCTGTTAGTCCGCTATTATAGAGAAGACAGCTGTGGTGGTCTGACATGATTTGTCAACAGGGTATGATGTCCATGTCCAGTCCCAAGACGTTTTGACAAATGGCGTTTTTGACAGCCACTTCGGTCCCCCTTGATGGCGGACGGAGGGGGGATTGTGTGGTGATGGGGATATCATCGAAAGCGGGTCCGAAGATGATAGGTAGAAAGTGACGATTGAAATTAAACCTCGAATAAATCCGAAATAAAGTCGCTTTAATGGCCGCATAATCATCTTCGACAGATTTGTGTCAATAATAACATGCCATTGGAACTAGGCAAAACAATATTTGGATCTTGGCGTGCGCCGTCCATATGAACGGCCGAGGATCTAGCATCGATGCGTGGTCAGGTGAAAACGCCGGAAAATCTTTTGTTGAAAAAGAAGTGAAAAATAGAACTAATGTGAGGTTATGGAATCAAAGCCCCTTGCATATTGTGGCTTGGAGCGCTCCCAAATCACGAGGCCGTAGTTGTATGACCACAACGAGATGGCTGCAGCCGCTATATAATCCTCAACACGTAATAGTGAAAAACACCGATATCTAGAGTGGGCAAACGTCGTCAACTACTGAGTTATCTGTGCAATAGTCGGAGAGGATACGAAGATTACGTTACAGTTGTGTCGCGTCGGTTAGGTTGGACGGAGCTCTAACGGAGATTAAATGTGTCACTATGACCGTCGGTTATCAACAAGAGGATCCTCATGTAGGGTCGCCATTATATCAGCCATCGGCTCATTGATCGCGACAGCCGTAGTCAGGCAAACTCGAGAAGTAGAGAAGCAAGACGAGAACATGGCCTGGACGCCGGTAAAGTGTTCCGAGGCTTTCTCCAATCACCAATGCAAGCAAGAATACAGCAGCATGCATAACATACCTGTACTGAAGAGGCGGAGACAGCTGGAGCCTATAGACGTGGGCGGCAGCAAGACCGGTAAGGCGTGACGACCACTTGCATCCGAACCAAATACATGAGCGCATATTGACCACACGATTCATAGAGACAGACTGTCCAGGGGAAGGATGAGGAACGGTGGTTCTGATCTGGTTGGCTTGACGCATGGCGGAGAGCGGGCATACATATCTCCAGCACGAGAAGAGCTGTGCGCTCCAAGTCATTCGAAGATCCAAATTTCACTTACCGGAGCAATACGGAAGAACAACAAAGGTTGATACGATGCTTCAAGGCCCTGCCAATTTCAACGTTCAGGTCCAAGGAAGCCAATTATATTCTAGAAGCTCTGTCGGCTCGCAGGAACCGATAGACGTAGTGTTACTCTTCATATATCAACGTCAAATATCATTTAAAATATCGAAAAAAGGTGTATGGGCGAGGTTGAAGAGGAAAGTAGCAACTCAATAAGGCATCAAATTCATTAAAGGACCGAGTACTTGCAGATCGAATCGCTCTGACAGCATGCAGGTCCAGTAAATCCTTGACCACGGCACTGCGCGTACTTGAGAGCTCACTAGGATCATTCTTAGTCTATGACCTAGAATATAAGGTGGTGAAGGACTCACATTTTCGGTGCTGCTCGGGCTAATGGCCGAAGGAGGGGTGCTTGAACTGCTGGGAGATGCAGCGCCAGATCTTATGGAGACAGTTGCATTACCACTACTCATGTATCCCTCAGTTGCGACGATCTGGTAGTTGTAAGTTCCGAGGTTCATTCCGAGCGCCCTCCAAGCGTTGAAGTGATTGGCGATAGTGACAGTTCCACCCGTCCGTTTGGATTGACGGACAGACCAGTAGGTAGTGAAAGTTGCGGGTCCTTGGATAGATGGCTGATTGATATGTTGGGTCGTCAGGATGTCGTACGTTCCACCGTCCGACATCATAGAGCCCTTGCGCGCACCACCACTGGTCGGATTGTACGTGCCGAAGCTTTCGACAATATAGTATTCAATGAGAGGGTTGGTAGTCCATCCGTACACAGAAAGGTAGCTGTTACCATTGGGATGGTAGTCTGCGATATAGCTGATCGTTCTGAAGGGTGCAGGGAAAAGGTTTCGGTCAAAGAGTGAAGCGAAGCGAAATATATAGTCTTACTGAGCAGATCCGGGATTCCATCCCTTTCCACCAAACCAGTTACCCTTATTCCCGGACCAAACGACACTGTATTAACCTCCGGCTCTGTTTGTATAGGTCACGTTCCCAGTACCATCAGTCCAAAAGCGGTAGTAATAGCCACCGTTCCAATCCTTCGTAGGCTCCATCTCAGCGCGGGAAATGAGCTCTTTAGTCCCGGTGTCGCGCTCACCCATGTCCGCGTATACATCAGCGAAAGCGAGACAGGCGGTTAGAAAGGAATGCCAGGACACCATTGGGACAGTTGTGAGGGTTTGTTAATGGTTGTAAGAAGCGAATCGCTCTCAAAATTATATCTATCTTCGGGCCTAGAGATCATCGAAGGCCTCATCCACAATTCTCCCGCAAACCAATTCCCAACAAACGAGGAGTGAGCACGGATGGACCCCGGTGGAAGAGTGCTGCAGTATTTTTCACATGTGAAATTTTGCTGAAGCCGTTAGTCCGTTCCTATTACAGAGAAGACAGCTTTGATGGCCGGTTATATCGTGGTTTGTCAACACACCCCGAAGTCGTTATATTGCCAGCTTCTTTAGGAACTCGTACCAAACCCCAATATGTTCTGACAAATGATGTTTTGACAGTCTCTTCAGCACTTTGATGGCGGACGGGGGAGGGTTGTATCAGCCAACCCTATGGTTGCTTTGCATCGATTAAGTTAAGCGGAATTCTAACGGAAGTTGAAAACTGTCGGCTACCGACGAGTGAATCTTCATACAAGGTCGCCGTCAGCCATCGACCCATTGATCGTGAAGGGAAGCCCTGCAGACTCCTCCGGGTCGACGGACGCCACTTTTCTCTTCAAATTCAAACGTTAAATATCATCTGATATTTCAGAAAAAGGGTATGAGCGCTGTTGGAAAAGAATGTAGCAATTTGACAGGAAATCGAGCAAGATCCTGCCGCATCCTAGGAATTGTGGTCCTCCCTAGGGTGTTTTACAGGCATTGAGAGAACCAGGCTTTCGGGTACTTGCAGGTTGAACCGCTCGCGTGGCATATCGGTTCAGTACACCCTGTACCACCGCACTGCGCGTACTTGGCAGCGCACTGGAGTTGCTATTTGTCTATTACCTAACAGTGACGGTTGCGCTACCGCTGCTTCGGTATCCCTCTGTGGCAAGAATCTGGTAGTTGTGCGTCCCGAGGTTCATTCCCAGTGCCTTCCAAGCATTGAAGTGGTTGGCGGTAGTGACTGTTCCGCTAGTGCGTTTAGATTTACGAACAGACCAGTATTGAGTGAACGTCGCGGTTCCTTGGATCGATGGCTGATTGACACGTTTAGTTGTCAGGATATCGTACGTTCCACCGTCCGAGGTTACGGTGCCCTTGTGCGTAGCACCAGTAGACGGGTTGTATGTGCCGAAGCTCTCGACGATATAGTATTCGATGAGAGGACTGGTGGTCCATCCGTATACAGAGAGGTAGCTGTTGCCATTAGGGTGATAGTCCGCGGTGTAGCTGATTGCTCTGAAAGACACAGGGCATTAGTCAAGGGAATAAACGGGGTAAATATAATCCCACCGGGCAGATCCGGGATTCCATCCCTTGCCACCAACCCAGTTACCAGCATTCCCAGACCAAACGACACTGTATTGACCCCCAGCTCCATTCTTGTAGGTCACAGTACCAGCACCGTCAGTCCAGAACGAGTAGTAGTAACCGTTGTTGGTCCCCGTCGAGCTTGGCGTTCCGGCACGAGCAACGAGCTCTCTAGGCTCAGTATCACGCTCCACAACCCCGGCATAGACACCGACGATAGCAAGGCAAGTAACGAGAAGAGAGCTCCAGAACATCATTGGGATGGTTGAAGGGGTTGCTAGTTCTTTCAGGGAGGGAGTTGCTCGAGCTTATATCCATCGTCGAGTCTAGAAATCATCGAATGTTTCCTCCACAATTCCCCCGCAAACCGATTCCTCACCTCCACGACGAATGAGCACGGATTGTTCCCGGTGAAAGATTGCTGTGGCATTTGATCCCATGTGAAATTAGTGCTCAAGAATGTACGTACGTCGTTATAGGAGAGACAGCTGTGGTTGCCCGGCGCGGTTTGTGGACAAAAGTCCGACTTCGTTAAACTGTCTGCTTCTTTAGGCGCTCTTTCCCCAGTCCCAATGTAGTTTGACCAATGAAGTTTGAACAGTCGCTTCGATACTTTGATGACCGGCGAGTGAGATCGTGCAGTGGCAGGGATGTCATCGAAAGGCAGTTCGAAGAACGTAGGTATAACGTCAAAGAAGCTCGAGGTTACCCGAAATAACGTCAGTTTAATAACCATGTAGTGACCCTCGAGATATTTGACAAGTTCAACACGCCATGGGACGAGGCAAAACGACCTCTTGGAAGGGCGTCTCTTTGCAATTTGAACTACCGAGGATCTAGCATCAATGCAAGGTCAGATGGCAACGCCGGAGAATCCATTTTTAGAACAAACGTAAAGAGAAATCTTCTCTGGGCTTGCGGGCCGCGTTCCGCCGCATCCGGGAGTTCTACCGCGATCTTGGCTTGGAGCGTTCGCAAACGACGACGCGACAGCGTGACCAACAGGATAGGGTCCACCCTGGCCATAGGATGCAGTAATTCTATACAAAAACTGGATAAAATGGTTTGATACTTCAACTGGAACGAAATTGCGGCTGGTTCGGCGGATTGGACGGCCAGAATGGTGGCAGACTGGTTAGCCATACACAACAGTGACATCGACTTCCGGACTTGTGAAACAGAAAGGAATCATATATCGTCATGATAGGTGGTTTGCCAACTGTGGTGGATGAGGAAGAGGTCGAACAACTGACAACGAAAAACACCACCTGACAAACGTGGGACCTAGGTGCTGATTAGCTTTTTTGTCAAAATTCCTATACTTGACACGCAAATCTGCAGATCTGAAGGCAGTAGGCGATCGAGAAGACAGTGAATAGGTGGCAGAGCAAGGCAATAGCTCCTGTTCTCGGAGGATGTCTGCGTAAAGTCTGGCTTTAATACAGGTAGCCGAGCTTGAGCCGAAATGTAGCTAACTATTCCCTATAAAGGACATCCCATATATGCTATGATATCGATCCTACAGGCGGACATAGTTTGATTATGTATCCGGTATGCTACAGGCATCAATGGCTGCTGGGACGCCGCGGCACATACTACAAGATAGAGTCTCCTGGATCGTGAAGCACTCTGGATCGTAGTGGCTCCAATTCGTCAACCATGGTCAGCATATAGCGGTGTAACCGCATGCAGACAGACGCCGGCAACCGCGTATAGAACCACTACATTGGATAATGAGAGGTAGTCATATCTAGAGTGGACGTCATCCTAGTGTAACTCTACTTCGTACGTACATACAACAGTCGAAGGGGGCATAGAGCGGGGAAGATTGCGTTGTACAATGAGCGGGACTAACCAATTTGTTGAGATGGCGTAGTGTCGACTAGGTCCCAGTGAGTTCTAATAAAGATCAAAATCTGTCACTAAAACCGTCGCTTACCGACAAAAGACTCGTCATATACGGTGGCTAATCAGCCCACTGATCCCGACGGTTATGGTCAGCTGAGCAGGACGAGAACATAGCCTGGATATTGAAAATGTATGCCAAATCTTAGTCCCTGGCCAGGGAGAACCGAGGAACGATGGCCCTGATCAGGGGAAAGGCGAAAACAGGCACACCCCTGAGGACGGATCGACCCGTTAGCTACAATTCATCTAGTGATTTAGAGACCGCTCACCAGAGTGGCACAAAAGAACAAAAAAAAAGTTGATAATATGCTTAGAGACTCGTGCCAATTTGAACTTTGATGCATAAGATTGACTAAGGAAGCCCAAACATATCTCGAGAATGCTCTGTCAGCTAGAATGAGCTTATAGACACGACGTTCATCTTCAGATTTCAGCGCTGAACGTTGTCTGATAGTTGAAAATGGGGGTATGAGCGATGTTGGAAAGGAATGTAGCAACTCAACAAGAGATCGGATAAAAAGAACTGCCACGGTCAAGATTTACTGCATTCTCTGGATTGCAGCGACCGATAAAGTGCTCTATAAGCACTGAGAGTACCAGGCATTCGAGTATGTGCAGGTCGAACCGCTCGCGCAGCACGTAGCTCCACTATATCCTGAACCACCGCATTGTCCATACTTGGCAGAGCACTAGAATCGCTTTTAGTCTATGAGATATGATGAGAGTCGATGAGATACTCACACTGCCACCAGAGCTTCCGCCGCTGCTCGAGCTACTAGCTGGAGCATTACTGGTTGCACTGTTGGAGGTGCTGGTAGTGGATCCAACAGTGACAGTTGCACTACCGCTGCTCTGGTATCCTTCCGTTGCGACGATCTGGTAGTTGTGAGTTCCGAGGTTCATTCCAAGTGCCTTCCAGGCGTTGAAGTGGTTGGCGACGGTGACAGTTCCACCCGTCCGTTTAGATTGACGGACAGACCAGTATTGAGTGAACGTCGCGGTTCCTTGGATCGATGGCTGGTTGACACGTTGGCTCGTCAGGATGTCATATGTTCCGCCGTCCGAGGTCACTGTGCCTTTATGCGTCGCGCCACTGGATGGGTTGTATGTGCCGAAGCTCTCGACGATATAGTATTCGATGAGAGGACTGGTGGTCCATCCATATACAGAGAGGTAGCTGTTGCCATTGGGATGGTAGTCGGCGGTGTAGCTGATGGCTCTGAAAGACGCAGAAGGATTTCAGTCACCGAGAGAACGAGACAAATAGAATCTTACTGAGCGGATCCGGGATTCCATCCCTTTCCACCAACCCAGTTACCAGCATTCCCAGACCAAACGACACTGTACTGACCTCCAGCTCCGTTCGTGTAGGTCACAGTACCAGCACCGTCAGTCCAGAACGAGTAGTAGTAACCGTTGTTGGTACCCGTCGAGCTCGCTGTTCCAGCACGAGCAATGAGCTCTTTAGGCTCAGCATCACGCTCTACAACTTCGGCGTAGACACCGGCGACGGCGAGGCAGGCAACGAGAAGAGAGTTCCAGGACACCATTGGGATAATTGAGAGGGTTTGTTAGTTCTTGCAATGAACGACTCTTGCTCTCGAGCTTATATCCACCATCGAGTCTCGAGATCATTTAGGACTCCATCCACAGTTCCTCCGGGAGCCAGGTCCAACTAAACGACGAGCGCGCACGGATGGATCGCGGCGAAAGACTGCTGCGGCTTTGGCCGCATGTGAAAATTAGTGCCAGTCCGCTGTTATAGAGAAGACACCTGTAGTGGCCTGACACCGGTTGTCAACAGAAGCTCGATGTCGTTAAGATGCCCGGGACATAGGTACTGGTACCCCAGAATCAATCAGTTTGACCAATAAAACTTTGCATTCGTTTCTTCGGTCCCTTGATGACGGACGAGAATGAGATCGTGTGGCAATGGGGATGTCGTCGAAAACGAGTTCGAAGAATGTAGGTAGACCGTGATAGTGGAAATTGAAGCTCGAGGTGATCCGAAATAAAGTCGGCTTAATGACCGTGTAGCCATCTCCAGCAGATTCATTCAGTAGATTTAGCCATGGGACTAGGCAAAATGACATCTGGAGAGGCGTTCTCTTCGCTTTTGCCGCCCGTATGAACTACCGAGGATCTAGCATCGATGCGAGGTCAGATGCCAACGCGGGAGAATCTAATTTTAGAGCAAATATAGGCTTGGAATGTCCTTGGCTTGCGGAATTAACGCGTTATGGCATATCCGGACGAGTTGGGTGACCAGAGCTAGAGGTAACAGACCGATTCGGCCATGCGCAATGACGATGGCATCCTCAAGATAATGAAAGGTGCAGTACGTGGTGAGGATAGTGACTTTAGTTTGGTCGTGCTGAGTGGTTTTGGCTGCTCTGGCGGATCATGGACCGGATGAACGACTGACAACTGTGTTCTGTGGGAAAGTTTCCTGCCTGAGAAGAGTTCGTATGGCGTGACTAACCCCCCTATTCATAGAAACCAGGTTCTAAATCACGACGAAACGAACGAACATGGTAAGGTTCAGCCGCCACCTGGGTATTGCTTGGTTTCGTTGTCAGAAAGGCCATGCATATATGTGAGATACGCACACCTGCATCTTCTGGGGGCATTAAATGATCGTGAAGATGGTGGATGAGTGGCAAAGACACTCACTTTCGCGACGGGGATATCTGCGCGGAGTCTGATTTTAATATAGATAACCGAGATTACGCCGAAATGGAACTAACTATTCCCAATATAGGACATTCCGGCTATAGTAAGATACTGACCCTACAGGCGGATATATGTATGCGGGAGAAGTCAAAGACCCCTTGGATGCCGCGGCTCATACCGTGAGATAGATTCCCTTGACCATATACCCGCTTCCGAGTGATAGTAATCCCAATTTGTCCGCGAAGATCGTCATACAGTCGTCTAACCACGGAGAAATGGCTCCAACCCATGTATACCTCGACAGTTGCTGATCGGAGGTATCCATCTCGAGAGTGGACGCCATACCGGTTACATTGGGGAGAGAACGGAGCTGTCCAGGTTACTACAATTGTGCTGTATCGACTAAGTTTGGCGAAATTCTGACGGAAGTTAAGGCGTCACTACGACCTTCATCTTACCACCAGCAAGAGTGCTTTAATTACGGAGGCAACCAGACATTGGCTCATTGGGGGTAATAATCATAGTCCATCAGGTCAAGAAGTAGATAGAGAAGCAAAACGAGAACATGGCCTGTGTACCGAAAAGATGGACCGACGTTTTCTTCAGTCATCAATGCCAGCATGAATATAGCGGTAGAGCATACCTGGTGGCCCTGGTTGGGCAAGATCGACAGAACAGGCATAATATAGGTCGCACGAGAAGAGCGTCAGCCACGGCCCATCCACCGATTCAAACATCACTTACCGGTAAAACAAGAGGAGCAACAAAGGCCGAAAAAGGGTCTAGGGGGTCGTGTCGATTTCAACTTTCAATAGCAACCATATTTCGAGGCTGCGGTGTCAACCCAAATGGGTCGATAGTTCTGACGCTCCTTTTCAAATCTCAACGTTGAGTATCGATATGACTTTCAAAACGGGGTATGGTCGATGTTGAAAAGAAAAGTAGCAACTTAACAAGGTATCGAATCAAAGAGACCGTCACGGCCAACATCCGTTGCATTCTTTACGATTGCGGCGGCTATTGGAGTGTTTTACAAGCACTGCGAGTACCAGGCGTTCGAGTACTTGCAGGTCGAACCACTCGCGCAGCATGTAGGCCCACTATATCCTGTACCACCGCACTGTCCGTACTTAGCAGAGCACTAGTATAGATTTTAGCTTATGAGCCATGATCAGACCTAAAGAAGTACTTACGGTACCAGTGTTTCCACCGCCTGTGGACGAGCTAGCCGGAGGAGGATTGTTGTTTGTAGTTGTGGGATTGTTGTTGGGGGTGCCGGTTCCAACAGTGACAGTTGCACTACCGCTGCTCTGGTATCCTTCCGTTGCGACGATCTGGTAGTTGTGAGTTCCGAGGTTCATTCCAAGTGCCTTCCAGGCGTTGAAGTGGTTGGCGACGGTGACAGTTCCTCCAGTGCGTTTAGATTGACGAACAGACCAGTATTGAGTGAACGTCGCGGTTCCTTGGATCGACGGCTGGTTGACACGTTGGCTCGTCAGGATATCGTACGTTCCACCATCCGAGGTCACGGTGCCTTTGTGCGTAGCGCCGCTGGACGGATTGTATGTGCCGAAGCTCTCGACGATATAGTACTCGATGAGAGGGCTCGTGGTCCATCCGTATACAGAGAGGTAGCTGTTACCATTGGGATGGTAGTCGGCGGTGTAGCTGATGGCTCTGAAGGACGCACAAGGGTTTCAGTCACTGAGAGAACGAGGCAAATGGAGTCTTACTGAGCGGATCCAGGATTCCATCCCTTTCCACCAACCCAGTTACCAGCATTCCCAGACCAAACGACACTGTATTGACCCCCAGCTCCGTTCGTGTAGGTCACAGTACCAGCACCGTCAGTCCAGAACGAGTAGTAGTAACCGTTGTTGGTACCCGTCGAGCTCGCTGTTCCAGCACGAGCGATGAGCTCTTTAGGCTCAGTATCACGCTCTACAACGTCGGCGTAGGCACCGGCGACGGCGAGGCAGGCAACGAGAAGGGAGTTCCAGGACACCATTGGGATAATTGAGAGGATTGGTTAGCTCTTGTAGAGAGCGAATGGTCGTCGAATTTATAGCCTTGCTAGAGGCGCGAAATCATTTAGGGCTCTATCCATAGTTCCCCCGCAAACTAATTTCCCACTACACAACAAGCGACCGCGGAGAGATTACGGCGAAAATTTTGCTACAGTTTTGTCGCATGTGAAACCAGTGCCAAGACTTCTGGTCTGCTGTTCGAAGAAGACCGCTGTGGTGGACTGGCATGGGTTGTCAACAGAAGCCCACCATCGTTAAGAAGCTGAGTTCCCCAGGCACTCGTACCCCAGTCGTGACCAATGGCATTCTGGCAATCTCCCCGGTTCCTTGATGACAGAGCGGGAAGGAAATCGTGCGGTGATAGGGATGTCATCGAAAACAAGTTCGAAGAATGTAGGCGAACCGTGATAGTTGAAATTGAAGCTCGAGTACATCCGAAATAAAGTCGCTTTAAATGGCAATGTAGGCATCTTGGGCAGATGGAGCGTGTACACTTAACCATGCGACTAGGCGAAATGACATCTGGAAAGGTGTACGAACTACCGAGGATCTAGCTTTGATGCGAGGTCAGGTGGCAACGCCGGAGAATCTATTTTTAGAACAAACGTAGACTAGAACTGACCTGTGATTGCGGAATTGATGCATTCTGCCGTATCCGGGCGAGCTTAGCTTGGAGCGTTCCCAACAGCAGGACCAGCAAGATAGGGTGCATACTGGCCACACAATGTGACGAATCTTGACAAAAAATGGGATAGAATGGGTTGAAGTTGTAACTGGAACGAAATCCCGGCGAGGTCGATGCCTGCGAGAACGACTCGGGCGACTAGGACCAGAGTAGTCAAACTATCTGGCCATACGCAACGACTACATCGACTTTCGACTTTGAAAGGGATTATACATGATGCCTGTAGGTAGTATGGGCTGCTCTGGAGGATGGTGAAGCGACAACGAAAAATTACCACCTGACAAGAGGGTCGCCCAAGGTTGTTGTCAAAATTAGATATGTACGACGCGCAAATCCATAAATCTGAAGGCGATAGTCGCTTGAGAAGACCCGCGATGGGTGGCCGGGGCATCCCTTTCGCTGATCGTGGTGGTTCTTATTTTGGAAGGCGAGAAAATCTGCGCAAAGTCTGGCTCAATACAAATGACCGAGTGGATAAGAAACTAACTATACCCAATAGAGACAATTCATTCGTCGCCAATGGTCAGCATATAGCCATATGCTCACAAATAGATGGACGCCACCGCTGTATATCTCAATACCCTAAAATGGACGCCACCGGTCTCGAATGTTGATGCTATCCTGGCCTCCCTTGGTTCGTACGTAGAACAGTCGGAGAAGCACGAGGACGAGTCGACAAGTACGTTCAGGAGCCACCAGAGCTGTCCGGTTTATTACGGGCGCGTCATGCCGACGAGACCTCACATAACTTTCATATACGGTTGCGGTCAGCCATCGCCTCATTGAACACGCCGGTTATTCCTTCAGGTCAGGAAGCACGAAAAGAAGACAAGAAAGCAGCCTGTGTACCAAAGGTGCGTCAAAAAGTTAGTCAATCCTCAATCCGGGAATGATCACGGCGGCGGCACATACCCAGGTGTCCAAGAGAAGACTGAAGAGTGGTGGCTCTGGTCGAGCAAGATCGACTGAACGGTATATCCCGCAGGTGAAGAGCTGTCAGCCACAACCCATTCATGGACTCAAATATTGCCTACTGGGGTGGTGGTGCGGAAGAACAAAAAAAGTCGATAAGCTGTTTAAAGGCACCTCAAATTTCAGTTTTCAGACACAGTACCGACCAAGGAAGCTCGATATGCGTGACGTTCCTCAAATCTCAACGTAGGGTGATTAGCTGATATCAACTTTTCAAAGAGGGTATGTAGCAACTCAACAAGGGATC
The DNA here is from genome assembly GCA_019627735.1 of Serendipita sp. 400. NCBI lineage: Eukaryota > Fungi > Basidiomycota > Agaricomycetes > Sebacinales > Serendipitaceae > Serendipita > Serendipita sp. 400. Next base: position 16,130 of record WSTP01000250.1, read on the forward strand.
GAACTAAATAGACGGTCACAGCCAATATACGCTGCATTCTTTACGATTGCGGCGATCACTGGAGTGTTTTACAAGCACTGCGAGTACCAGGCGTTCGAGTACTTGCAGGTCGAGCCACTCGCGCAGCATGTAGGCCCACTGTACCCTGTACCACCGCATTGTCCGTACTTGGCAGCGCACTAGGACCGACGTCAGTCTACGGTCTACGACCAGAGATTATGGAGTACTCACCGTGCCAGTGTTTCCACCTTGGGACGAGGTAGCCGGAGGATTGGTCACAGGAGGATTGGTGTTGGAATTACCACCAGCCGAAACAGTGACAGTCGCACTACCGCTGCTCTGGTATCCCTCCGTCGCCATGATCTGGTAGTTGTGAGTCCCGAGGTTCATTCCGAGTGCCTTCCAAGCATTGAAGTGATTCGCGATAGTGACCGTTCCGCCAGTGCGCTTAGATGTACGGACGGACCAGAATTGAGTGAACGTCGCTGTCCCTTGGATCGATGGCTGATTGACACGTTGAGTCGTCAGGATGTCGTAGGTTCCACCATCCGAAGTCACCGAACCCTTGCGCGTACCACCACTGGATGGGTTCCACGTGCCGTAGCTCTCGACAATGTAGTACTCGATGAGAGGGCTGGTAGTCCAACCGTATACAGCGAGGTAACTGTTACCATTGGGGTTGTAGTTCGCTGTGTAGCTGATTGTTCTGAAAAACACAGAAGGGCTTCAGTCGAAGAATTCAACAAGGACAATATAATCTTACTGAGCGGATCCGGGATTCCATCCCTTTCCACCAACCCAATTACCGGCATTCCCAGACCATTGGACGCTGTATGAACCTGCGGCTCCGTTCGTGTACGTCACGGTACCTGCGCCATCAGTCCAGAAGGAGTAGTAGAAGCCATTATGGGTACCCGTCGAGCTTGGGGTTCCAGCACGGGCGACGAGATCTTTCGTCTCTGTATCGCGCTCGACAACTTCGGCGCAGACACCAGCGACAGCGAGACAGGCAACAAGAAGGGAGTTCCAAGACACCATTGGGACAGTTGAGGGGTGGGTCAATGCTCTCTGGGACCAAATCTTGCTCTGCAATTTATAGCGTTCCTCGAGACGCGAGGTCATTTAGGACTCCATCCACAGTTCCCCCGCGCAAAACCAATTCCCCACATACACGAAGAGCGAACACGGCGGTATCCTGCGTTGCTAGTCGCATGTGAAATTAAAAAGGTTAGTCCGTTGGTATAAGGAAGAAATTTATGGTGTCTTGGCATGAGTTTGTTGTAATAGGGAAGGGAGCTATGGAGGCTTGGCATGGGTTGTCAACAATCGAATGGATCCGAAATAAAGTCGGCCTAATTCACGCGTAGTTGCCTTCAATGGGTTCAGCGAGCATCAACAGCCATGGGGCTCTAGGCTAAATCACTTCTGGAAAGGCGCCTCTTGGCATGCCCAGCCCAATATACAACTACCGAGGATCTAGCTTTGATGCTCGGTCAGGTGGTAACACCGAAAAATCTCCTACTAGAGCAGCAATCACCTTCGAGGACGAGGAAGATATGATGGCGTGCGGTGTCAGGCGTCAGGGGGGCTGCGATAATTGATGGATACGCCCACGGGTTCTCATGCGGATGCAAATTTGGAGATTCAGACGTAAAAAGACGCTGATCTGGACCTTCGGACCGCGTTTTCCCGTTTTCCGGGCGTTCTGCCACGAGATTAGCTTGGAGCGTTCGTAAACGACGAGACGGTGGGAGCAGCGAAATGGAACGCACTCTGGTCATACGATGCTACAATTCTGGACAAAAACTGGAGAAAATGCTTCGAGGCTGCAATTGGGCCGCAGAAGCAGCTGGGTGAATGTCTCTGAGGGGGACTAGAATCAGGGGTAGCAGACCATTTATTTGGCCATACAAAACGGCGACGTCGAGTTCGAGAGTATGAAAGGGGCAATAAGGTGCCTGTACAGCTAGCTGATGTCGACACTGGTTACCGAAATGTAGCCCTAATCATAAAGGACGCCTGATCAGGATGGGTTCTCCCCTCCATTTCCCTCCAGGTCCGAACGCGGATGAACAACCATTACTAGAAGCCTCTCTCATTCCATCATCTACCTCAACAAATCGATATGTAAACTTTGTCCCTCGGTTGTATGGTTGTGGTTGGGCGGGACCCGGAGACGATCTCTGGCACCGCAAGATAACTCCCTGATAAACCGACCGAATACTACGAGGTTCATTTTTCTGTCAATTCATCTATACAATCGAGCTAGCCAACCAGTCGTAGCCGACCTAGCCGTACTCGCACTGTTCGGGGCGGAGGGAGTGATTCATCCACACGATTCGATTTGCAACGATAGTTTGATAGACGCAAAAAGGGTAAAATCAACCTGATGTTCCAATGCAAGCTTTTATCCTCGCTTTTTCTTCGACACTATCTGCCATTGCAGACTGATGCCAAAAAAAGAGGCAGCGACGGATCGACGAGGGAACGACTAGGAATTTCAGCCATAAAATGAGTCGTTAGAGCAATATGTGCTTCTAGTGTCGTTTGGGAGGATTGGGCTGTGGAACTCCGGACGTGGCGGGAGACAAGCAAGTTTGTTTCACCTCGAAACGT
>WSTP01000251.1:0-18659 GCA_019627735.1 Serendipita sp. 400
CTTTGGACGGGACTATTGGTACTCCCTCCTTGGGAAATTGGTTATTCGTCCCCGAACCGACCTTTTCGTCTCAGCTATTAGCCTATGAACTTGCCAAGCGAATAAGACCGCATTGGTAGCAGCAACCAAAGCAACAAGACAACAATTCACGAATGGCAAGGAGCGAGGGACACAAGGTCAATGGGCAAGGAGCAAGTGGCGAACCATGTTGGACCTGACCTTGTCCACTGGCGGTCGACCAATCCTCCTGTATATATCTCTCTTCCTCTCCATTATCAGAAGTTAAATCATTTAACTTTTGGTGATATAGTTATCTTTCTCAATGACGATCTTTGCCGCAAGGGCGTACGACACAGCTCCTTTGATACCATCTATCCATAGCTGTACAACATCATATGTTCATTTCGCAAAACAAAACTCGCAACTTGAAATAATACGACGGAATGTAGTATCAATGACGGTGGTTAAGGTGAGATACAAATATCTGTAGGCGTTGGCGGTGCACAAGCGATTTGGAAATGCGGCACAGGTCAGTATACACCCCTCTATTTATCGCATTTATACAACCCTAGACCAATCTAACGGTCTTTCAAATTCTCTTCTCGGCTATTGCGACTGTGTGATTAGGATGTACAGGTCAGTCAATCTCAACTGAGAAATTGCCCAAATTTGATACTAATTATCATCTATTACTCACAAGAATAGGATTCGACAAGAATTTAACAGGTCGTGTTCGTTGGGAACCTCCACCCAAGGCCTAGTTCGTCGCTAATAGGGAAGCAAAGCGGGAGAAGGTACTGATGATGAAACTGGTACCGTGTCTCTCCACCTTCAACCCGAACTAGAATCGTCGAGTACGTATTGGGGACTGCCACGATTCTGGATAACGAGATCCATCGCGGCTCCGCACCTTTCTAAACTTCTCCAGCTCGTCTCACGACAAGGACGACCATCGCACCCGGAGAGGAAGAGGAAGAAGAAGAAGGATGATACAGCTGGATGTACTTGAAGCGCATGAAACGATCCCAGGGGGAGAGGAGAGGGAGAAAGAACAGGAAAGCAGAAAAAGGAGCGAAGGATGATGGACATCAATGTGACAACGATTGAGAACAAGGAATTGGCGTCAGTCAACGAACCGGATTGGAGCGTGCTTGAAGGTATCTCCGCACCTGAAGACCATATGCAACAGGTCTACAAGGGATCCGGGAAGAGAAGGTGTGTATGGCAATGGAAGGTAAAATAGAAGAGGATGCTGGTAATGGGGATATTGTTGACCGGTTCTTGGTCAAGTTGAAAGGAGAGGTAGGTGCAACAAACGAGGGGGACTGGAAGCTGAAATCTTTCCGGAAAGATCGGTAGTGGGACGGTACTCATTTTTCTCTTGTATCGTAAGTCCCCTGAACGATAGGAAACAGAGGAAATTACAATTATTCGATCTAGAATGAACTGGGAATAATTCCGGTTCGGATCTCTGAAGTTGACCAATGAATTTGATAGCCATGGGGTTCAGCATCGTTCGATGGATACATAGCTGTAATGGAGCTTCCGGCCTTTGGCAGGTTCGGTTCGTTCCGAGCAAGGAACAGGCTAGCCTTTAAAGTTTGTTGACATTTATGATATGTCTCGACCAAAACCCCAAGAAGAAGCACCTGTTTACCTTTCTAACTTCGTTGGCAGGTTGCATCAAAAGGGACCATCCAGCTGCTCAGTGATTTACACCCGCGTTCCTTTGTGGCTGATTGCTCGGCGCTTGGTTCTACTCGCTCTTCATTGGATTGTATGTACATTTGACCTAAAACTCTTAAAAACTCTTTATTCGGTCACAAGCTTCCTGTGCGATTTTCATCACTGAGAAAATGCGATAGATATCTTGTCTATATAGATCTAATGCCAAGGAGAAAGGAGAATATGACTGAACGGAACGGGATGGCGTGTTATGGGGCGGCTGATACGTCGTATAGGAGGTGATCTTGCACTAAACACGGGCGAAACATTGCTGTGGAAGCTTTAAAAATGTGTAACAGACGAGACCAAGCAAAATACTCATTGGAGTGCAAGTCCAGATTGGTGGCTGTTGGAGCGACACTAGGCGTGCTCATTGAGCACGCCTAGAATACTCTTGGAAGCTCTCGATTCCATTGGTTTGCCTTCTTCAGAAATGAAACCTGTTCGAACACAACGCCAAAGTCAACATCCAGCTGTTTGTGGCAGCCTCAAACCCGACTCCATAACACCTACAAAAGAGCCGGCCCATGGCACTTCCTCCTCCGAATGCAAATAGGTCGGTCTTACAGAATTTCAATGCGACGACGTCTTTAAACACCGCGATCACTAGTCCAATAGAAGTATACATGGATTCATCGAGCATGCATAGTGGCTAGACAACAAAATCGTAGATGTACAATGATAATACGGAGTCCCTTGTTTGTATAAACGACACAGATGCATCTGTCTCTCGATAAGCGTGTATAAATACGACCTCAAACGCCTCGTCTTACCTCACGTCTGCCTCTTCCCAGTCACAATTGGATCCTTTAGCAGTTCGATTGCTATTACCAACCACAAGGTCAGTTAGAGTCTATATCTTGGAGATATTACCTACGCATGCGGTTATCAAAGACTATTTGATTCATGTCCCTCGCGAGTTGCTCCCCCGATCCACTCCGGACAAACTCCTGGAATGCACGCTCTGCAGCTTGTGCCACCGGTTCGGTTGACATTCGTTGCTTATAGACTTCGATGGCCTTCAATGGCTCAATATCGCAGTTCTCCAGCAAATAAAAACCAAAGTCGGCCACAATAGCAGTGACTAGGAAATATCAAGTCTGGTTGAACTCGTCCATTAAATCGACATACTTATTGCGCATTGCACCAGACCGTGGATAGATTTGACGAGCCCCTGCTGAAAGGCCGATCAATAGTATAAGTGCAACAATGGCGAACGGGCGAAAGAAAAGTACCTGGGAAAACAGACTAGAGTACAGCGCATCTGCCTTCACGAAAGCGTGAGGGGCATTATACGAAAGATACGTAGTGCGTACCATCTATTAAAGAGAGATATGCGGTGAAAGTGACAGCATTAGTGGGTCAATGACGAGTATAGGATGAGGGCGAAAACTTACATCCTAGGGAAAGTAATAAATGTGAAGTAAGAAGAAAGATCATAGTGACTTAGGCTTACTTGCTAGAAAAGAAAGGCATGAAGTCAAGGACGCAATTAGAACCATAAATAATATACGCACCGGCTGATAAAAAGAAGTGGGATTAGGTGAGAAAAACATTGAGCTTATGATAGCTTACGTCCTATGAGAGAAAGGAAAGTGTTGATAGGTATGGATACCAAGCGGGAAAACAACACACGTACGCGCTATTAAACGACCAATCAAGTGTCAGTGGAAATGATCCCAAAGATAGAGCTCATCCACGTACAATCTACGGAGCAGTAGACCATGAATCGAGTGTCAGCGGAAATGGCCCCAGGGCCAGAAGCTTATCCACGTACACGCTATGAGCAGTAAACGATGAATCGAGTGTCAGTGGAAACGGCCCCAAGACCAGAAACTTGTTCACGTACAATCTACGAGTAGCAGACGACGAACCGAGTGTTAGTGTAAAGGATCTTAAGGCCAGAAACTTGTCCACGCACACGCTACGAGCAACAAACAACGAATCAAGCGTTAGAGGAAATAACCACGATGCCAGAAACTTGTCTACGTACAATCTATGACCAGCAACCCACGAATCGAGTGTCAGCAGGGATTATCCCAAGGTCAGAAACTTGTCCACGTACACGCTACGAGCAGTAAACGAGAAATCAAGTGTCAATGGAAATGATCCCAAAGCAAGCAATTGGTCCACATACCCACTACAAACAAACCAAGTATCAGCGGAAATGATCGCAAAGTCAGAACCTCGTTCACATACCCACTACGAGCAGTAACCGAGAAGCCAAGTGTCAGTGGAAATGATCCCAAGGCCAGAAACTTGTCCACGTACACCCTGAAAGCAATAAGCGACGAATCGAGTGTCAGTGAAGATGATTCCAAGGTCAGAATTTTTTTACGTATACGCTACAAGCATCAAATGACGGATCGAGTGTCAGAGGAATGATCCGAGTCCATAACTTGTCCACATACACCCTATGACCAGTAAACGACGAATAGAGTATCAGTGGAGATGATCCCAAAGACAGAAGGTTTTCCGCGTACAATCTACGAGCAATAAACGAGAAACCAAGTGTCAGAGGAAATTTCTCAAGACCATAATCTTTTCCACGTACAGCCTACGAGCATTAAATGTCCAATCTAGTGTCAATTGAAATGATCCCAAGGCCAGAAACTTGTCCACGTACACCCTATGAGCAGTAGACGACGAATCGAGTGTCAGCTCTCTGTATTCTGGTGGAAAATATGTGCATCCTCGTGGTCTGAGGATGTCCCAATAAACATCAATTAATATGCTCATCACACATACCGGATAATGGGGAAACCATTTCACCATAGACTTGCTCATTTTCTTGACTTCCTCTAGTAGGTCCCCCTTTACACTTGATGTTGCATTTCGCATAATCGTAGGTAGTGCTCCCCTGTCTGTAGTTATTGGAAGTTCAGAATCTCGACAAGTACAACCTTACCGTTCTACTGCATATTTTATGCATACTTCCACGTTACTCCTCTGCATCGATACAAATAATTTCTGTAGAACTTCACTGTCCAAAGAACTCGTAGTCCTTTCTATCAGTTCCCGGCATTTAGACCCTTCTGTGTTCATATCTGGGTGGTGGTGATCTTTACAATCCACATTATCTGGAAAACGGCCGTCTTCAGCTTACCACGCAGATAGACATGTGCCTTTGGTGGGCGTGGCTGCTGCTCATACAGCATTTTGAGGTATATCCCTTCAAACTTGATGACCGCACGCTGTAAAGCTAGTCTTCTTGCTTCTTTTTTAGACCTGCCTTCCTTTTTGAGTTCGCCAAAGGCTTTGTTGTCGAGTGCGTCGAATTTTGTAAAGATCGCGATGACTGGTACTGTATAAATACCTTTGTTAGCGACTACACCATGAAAGTAGATATACATTTTGCACCATCACCGGTACTGGCACCGCATTCCGAAAAGAATTGGTTTTCTGCTGTCGTGAAAGGCCGACTGTCGTCCATGGGAATACAATACCTGTGATAGTCAATTATAAGCTATCAATCAAAGGGGGGTATCTTTGAGCATATGCTACCATATTGCGTGCAGTCGATCCCGTAAGTCGCGTTCCTTGGAGCGGTTCTCGATAAACGCTTTGACTTTAGCCAATTCGTCTACTCCACCAGATTCGAAGCCACGAGAGTCATGAAAACGGAAGCCTGGACTATTCTTGAATACCAGTTCGCTCTCTATGTCGTGAATTCCTCGCTGAAGAATCGTGTTCGAATTGGATTAAAGCACGAGGCTGAGATGACGTACATCTGAGGAGGATGCAAGGAGGATAGACGGGTCAACCTGGGTAATATTCTGTTAAGGTTTGAACGTGCAATTAAATGATTGTTCACCTCTCTTCCTTTGACGTAAACCACAGGATTCTCTGTCGTGTTGCAAACCCGTTGGAGGATTGTTGTCTTCCCAGAATTGGCTCTCCCAATGATAAGGATACGAAAAATATCGTACTTGTATCGGATACCCTTCGCTTCGTAGTCATCCATACGGAAGAGAGACATGGTTTTCGTTGCGCACGACAAGCCCGCGAGCGTCAGGAGTAAGTGGACAAGTCCTCATGTTCAAGGAGGCTGGAACGGAAGGCTATTGGTCAAGCCAATCACAACAAGGTGATGACGTAGCCAATAAGAAGGGAGTTTTGTTTCCAGCTATATGCTATCATCTTGGTGCTTGACAGATTAATCAGGAAACCTTCTCATCTCAGCTAGCCTATCGCGAATAAGAAGATATTATTAGGAGCGAGCGAGTTACGAAAGGGAGCAAGTGGCCGACACCACTTCCGACCTGTCCTCCATTCTCAAACATTCGCCATATTTTTCTGAGAGAGATCGTGTTTCTCAATGGCGACGTTTGCAAAAACGGCCTATGATGCAGCCGCCTATAGCTCGTTTCGACCCGTCTATCCTCCACGGCTCTACGACACCATATGGGCATTTCACAAAGCGGGACTCGCAGCTCGAAAGAGGAGCTCTACACAATCTAGCGGTGGTGATGAGGTAATTCGTAATAGTTTGGGATGGCAACGCGCAGTCGACTTGGGATGTGGCACAGGTGAGCGCTCTCTTGTTTATACACCGCTTGGTTGTTCTAATGTCTCCTTTATAACTTCTCTGGTATTGACTGCTATATGCTATGGGTGTACATTCAGGCCAAGCAACGGTGGAAATCGCCGCCCGATTCGAAGAGACAATTGGGGCCGATCCATCTTCGAAGATGATCCAACAGGCCACCCAGATGCTATCCCGACAATCAGTTGGCACCAGCACGAACGTAAATACAAATCCTGTAGTTACAGAAGAAGGTGCTGGAGTGAGAGGAGGAAATCTGCGGTATCACCAAGCTGCAGGTGAAGACCTATCCTTTTTAGAAGACCAGTCGGTCGACTTTGTTTCAGCAGGTGAGTAGAACACAACCTTCCGCTGTTCGTGGCTTCCTCTTGATGGCATTGTTTGTCAGCTCAAGCGGTCCATTGGTTTGATTATCCAAAATTGTGGAAGGAGATTGATCGGGTGTTGAGGCCCGGTGGAACGGTGGCGTTTTGGGCGAGTCTATCTTTCGTCCCCTCCTTCCCTCCTCACTCCCTTCTCTCTGAGAGTTTCTCTCATCAGTTCGTAGCAGCGCGAGTTCTTCCTGCCATTAAACATCCCTTTCCTTTCTTTTCGCAAGAATATCCGGTTTACTTATGGCTAATCCATAGGGATACTCAGAGTTTCGAGTGAGACATTATCCACAACTGACACCGCTTATCACATACTACTCGCAAGGTTCGAACCCGACGAGGATCCAGCAGGCTGTGATCGCTAGAAACCTCTATCTACGTTTCAGTCCTTCACCAGCCGGAAGCAAGGCAGGAGAAGAGAACGCTGATAAGTCGTCGTCTTCTCTGTCCCTCCACGTCCCATCCGAACCCGAGTCTTTGAGCGCGTACTGGGAACAACCAGGTCGGGCAATTTTAGATGGCGGACTCGTGGCGGTTCCACATCCTTCTACACTTCTACCTTTACCCTCTCACGATAACGAAAAAGACAAGGCCGACGATAGGACCGAAGGGAGAAAATACGAGTCAAAGGTGGTCTTGTTTTCGGGAGACTATCGACCGGATGTACTCGAAGCGTTTGAGACGATCCAACGGGAAAGCCAGGAAGGGGTGAGAGGAAAGAGAGGCCCGACGATGACGATTGAGAGCGAAGATGTGGTGTTGGTCAAAGAGATGGACTGGGTTGCACTGGAGAAATATTTCCGCACTTGGAGCTCATATGCGACGTATCTAGAGGCGTTTCCGGAAGAGAAGGCCAAGCGTGTGGCACTGGAGAGTGAAGCAGGGGTAGGTGGGGTTGGGGAGGGCGATATTGTCAACCGGTTCCTGTCCAAGTTGAAACGAGAAGTGGGTACAATAAGGGGTGTTGAAAAGGGGTTTCCGGAAAGATTGGTGGTGGAATGGCCGCTTGCTCTTCTTTTGTACCGTAAACGCTCCGAATGATGGTAATAATCAGAATAGGAACGTAACATTTATTCACTCTACGTTGTATTAAGCTGGCAGACAAACTCGGATCTCTACGAGTCTACAATATACAGTCAATGAGATTGAGAATGGAGTCTGGTTGTTGACAGATAGCGAAATACAGTTACTCTTGGACTAGTCTTCACAGATAGGAGAGGTGAACCGCCAACGCTATGTAGGGCTCCAGATGGTCGCCGACGTATTCTTCGACCAATCAAGGAGCGCTGGTGGAGCAGTTGAATCCCAAAGCTGTTTCTTAGCATCCAAGAGTTCAAGAGTTCCGAGCAAGAACTCTCACCCGGGTATTCGTGGCCCCACCAACCACACTAAACGGCGTACGGTACATGTCTTTCGGGTCAGGGACGAAATGCAAGTCTGGCATCCCGTGGGTAATACACCCGCAACGGATCGGATACGGATCGGGTACAGGACAACAAAGCACGGGTCACGGGTCGCGGATAGGGTCTGGGCTCAGCGCTCAGCGGGCCAAAAAGTGCCAGTATCCACTCGACTGACATCTTGGCCTTGACTATGTTGATTAACCCGAAGCCCGATGCTTCCATTCCTCGAGAGAATGAAGCAAGATACATTTCTATCAAGATTTATTCTTGTTCATGCTTTGCAGGTAGTATAATATACCGATTTTTCCTTGAAAAAAGCCATCTACTCGTTCCCCGCCATGTCAAACAGCCCCCGTCGTAGCCCTCGTCAGAAAAACGAGACAAAGTCCGAGCCTGAATCACCTCCTGCTGTTCGGGAGCCCATCAAGTGGAGAGGCCAAAGAGCCGTGTCCAAACCTATCGCGCAGCAGTCAGATGCAGAAGTCTGGAATTTGGACGACAAAGATATTATTGGTGTGTATTATTGTTTCTAATAAGCATATATATATGACTAAAAACCGCTACTAGAGGCGGCCCTCAATAGCTGGCGGTCCGAATCATATAAACATTTCGATGTCACGCTGGAAAGAAACCAAAAAACAAAGGAGATATTATTTTTTTTCACCTGCAAGGTTGATTTTGCCCGTCATAAGGTTCAAACGCGCCCCCGAATGAAAACAGGAGATGGCACCAAAAACCTCATCAAGGCAATCAATGCTTGCGACACCCGTAACAAGCAAGTAACTTCAAAGCAACAAACAATCACGCATGCTCTTGATGTCTATGATCCATATAGGCACCGTGCTCTCGTTGCCCTCCGTGCGGCTCATTCCCATCGCCCTTTCGACGCCGTCGAGGATGAGCTGTATATGTTAGAAGTTGAGATACTTCGTCCTGGTACAAATATACACTCTCGGTCCACCGTATCAAATGATATGAAGAAGCTACACGATTTTACTGCAAGGGAATTGAAGAAATATCTCGTAAGTCTACTTCTATTGGCATCACCCTTAGATTAACCTATTTAAGGAGGATCAATCTTGCGTTCATGTCGTTATGGATGGTTGGACCAATCCACAATTCCTGTCATTCATAAGCGTCGTCTTTGTCTGGTATGCCAATGGCCAGATTCACCGGTCTGTGATTGAATTTATAAAGCGAGTATTTTCGTCTCGAATTCTGGCTTGCTGGTAATCTTCTATCACTAGGTTGACTTCTCGGCACACAAGCGACTACCTAGCGCAGAAGCTTTTTGAATGTTTTGAGAACTTTGGTGTAACAGAGAAAGTAAGCCTGCCATCTTTTACATCCCCAATGCGAAATAACTCCTTCCAGCTCTACACAATCTGTATGGACAACACATCCAACAACGATACTATGGTGAAAAGTTTGGAACAGTTAATCAAGTGCAAGTATCCACTTGCTCACTGGAAAGGCACGGACTATCGCCTGCGTTGCATGCCCCATTGTCTCAATATAATGGCTAAGGTGCCGTATTCCATATTTTTCGCTATTTTACTGATCATCCCCCCAGGTTTTTATCTCTTATTTCTTCCAGAAGATCCCTTGCCGGTTGGAACCTGATATTGTTGGAGCCGATCAAGATCCAGATGATGCAGAGGTCGATTCCGTTGATGCCGGGTTTGAGATGGCCACTGAGAAGATTGTCCAACAAGTCGCCACACAAGCGGAGCGTGAATGCATAGAGATGTTTGGGATCACGGCCCACAAGTCCAATAAAGAGGTAGCATTGCGGCTATTTCCAAGAGTAGGTGTCATAAGGCATTGTATCATCCCCGCTAACTTCGATTATGTTCACTAGGTTGTAGGTCTGGCAAAGATGGTACATGAAAGCCCGCCAATTAAGAAGAAGTGGGAAGGTATCATCAACGACGCTAAGGCAACAAAACGACTGAAGGGTGACAAGGAACATCTTGATCGACGAGTACCTACTCGTTGGAATTCTGACTATGAGTGCCTCCGCGCTCATATTCATTTTAAGGAGCAGATCCGAGCTCTGCTCACCGACCTGGATATTCCTGATGACTTATCTATATTTGACATTGAAGAAGAAGGGTTTACACTAGCAAACTACGTCGTTCAAGCTTTAGCAGTGAGTTCTCTTATTTGTTGGGGTTTGCTATCTTATTAGTATCTCAGATATTCGAACACCCTACAAAGGCATTTTCTACAGCGTCACAGCCCCTTGTATCAGATGTCATTGCATATATAGGGGACATCGAGTACGCTCTCGAACGCTATCGGGACAATAAAGAGGTCCCATCTGTTTGTCGTGTGGCGGCGCATGCCAGCCTTCAAGCTGTTGGAAATTACTACCTTCTCACTGACCAATGTCCAATTCTTCAAATTGCAGTTTGTGAGTGATCTGTGATGTGTAGCCGTATCCTGATCACAACACAGTGGTCCATCCGAGTAAGAAACTGCAATGGTTCAAGCGACAATCGTGGCCAGAGAACAATATTGAGCAAGCAAAACTTATTGCTTTGGATGAATTCAACCGTCGCTATCCACCTGGCCAGGTTCAACGTCCCCAGAGTTCCAAAGACACATCGGAACTTGACGTATGTGTCCCCCTTTGGGAGTTCCTCAAGCTGAGGTGCTTTTACAGCCGTCTCATCCAAGCTATTATGCAAGCCTACGTCGCCCCCGCACCGATCCAGATCTGTCAAACAACTATAATATCGATTCTCTTGAAACATTCTGGGCATCCCCTACTGTACAGCTAGGAAACGATGATCTCTTCTCATACTTGGAAGCACAGCGCAAGATCCAACCGCGACTTGTCCAATTTCAACTGGATATCCTGAGCGCACCATGTATGTGTTCCTACCCTGCATTAGACACACATTAATTACTAGTTTATGATTCCTACAGGTTCCTCTGTCGATGCTGAACGTGCCTTCTCCGTTGGTCGCCAAACAATGTCACATTTGCAGTATCCTATGTCATCAAACACATTTCAAGCAAGCATCGCTGTTGGTCACTGGTTTGGTCAGCCCTTTATGCCTGGTATCGATCTGTTAGGCAAGGCGCTTGAACCGAAACGCAGGACGAAGAGCACACAAGCCGATATTACCACGTCAAGCGAGATTGAAGATACGGAGCCCCCGAGGAAGAGGCAAAGAAATGATTAAGCAGATGGTATTTATTAAACTTGATTTCTTGGAATATATGAGATTTTGACTATAGATGATCGAAAACTAACCTTACATCTATTTGGATGAGTGTAAAGCTTCTCCTTCGGCCTGAACGTCCTCTTTCACTGCTTCATCTGTTCCAGGTTGAGGTTGGGATTGCGAGGCTGCAGCCGAGACTTGCTGCTGTTGCATAGCAAGCTCCACAGCCATCTCTTTCGCTTTTGTGATTCCTAGTTGACGAAGGTGCACCCACATGTTCATCTCTTCCCCGTCCACTTTGTCCCTCGCGAGTTCGATAGTCGACTCTTGGGATCGATTGATGCCGTTGAGCGTGATCAAGATTTGGTCTACGGTCTACTGTTTCGTGTATGTGTATGCGGGAAGTTAGGGTTAGTGTCCATCTGTTAGTCGGTTGATTGGCGCATGTGAGGAGTTACGGTAAAGAGGTGAATGAGATAGAGACACTGACTTGAACAATCATTCGCATATGCTTTTCCTTTTCCTTCTCAAAAAATGCGGCTGCTTCCTCTGCATTTGCCGAACTCATGTCCACTAATCGACTGATTTTGCGGGTTTTCGTGTATGATTATTTAAATTGACTATCTCTACTTCAAAGATAAGTCCAGAGCTTGTCGTCTCGGATAATATATCGTACAATGGTTGGTGGTGGCGGGGGACAAGTGTTACCTCGCATTTGGACCTTTCCACGATACCATGGCACCACCGACGTTGTAAGTAATATTGCGCCTAAATTTAGTTATTTCAAAAACGGTAGCTCGGACCATACTCAATGTCAGAGAAATCAAAGCGGACGAGGAGAATCCTCGACACCAACATGCGATGATCTACGATGCCTTTCTGCATGGAAGGAGGTTCCCATCCGGGACTCAGTGTTCTACTCCAATTCCTCCCGTATATCAAAATACACGGAAGAGAGGAAGTCCAGACAACGAGAACAAGCAAGGCCCTGGTTTTTCCCATGCTCTACAGGTCACATAGTACATGGACCATCCTCATACAACCTCAACTCCAACGATTCAATAGGAGGTTGTAGATGCAGACCACCGCTTCCGATTCGAAATTCAATAAGCGTTGGGGCGATACCTGGCCATTTCCCATCGTTTCGGTATCTTCATCTACCGAGTAAGTATAAAACCGTGGACGGGTTGATTTTATTCTTCTGATTTATTACATTCCTTCTTCCGACCTTCTTTCCCTTAGGCTCTTGTCGATTCTGCTTTCGTTTTGTCGCCTACATTTATTCTTCGACCAATTGAACGAGCTGCAATGTTATGGCATATAAATATCGAATTATGGATTTGGGTTCCATTACTGTTACAAGTTCTCTCGAGTGGCGTATACGCCGCGCGCAACGTTACGGTGGACGATGCGGACCCCTCGATCAAATATACTGGAGCTTGGCTCACGACGGCTCGCAGCGATCGTTATATGAATACTACCCATTACACCGTGAGTGCGGCCTCACCTCAGGAGTACACCGCTCGCTTACTTCGGTTATCAATAGAAGACCAAGGGATCATATGCTACTTTTTCCTTCACCGGTGCAACACAGGTTTATTTTATGGGATATGGACTCACCAGAGCGTCTGAAGATACGAATATCGCTATCGTTCTCGACGGTGAAACCCACGTCGTAGACATATACCGTGACACCAGCGAGTATCTTCAAGCCATCTTATGGAGTAGCGATGCCCTCGACCCTACTACAAAGCACACAATAGAATGTCGGAAAACAAGCGAAGATTACGGTAGTAGGGATCTTAATGTTGATGCGTTTATGTAAGTTTCTCGTCAGGTTAATGAATTTCGTTTCTGTACAACCGTTGACATCCTAGATTTCCTGTAGATTAACGATTCCTGATATGGCCACATCACCTTCCGTTGCTTCCACAAAGTATGTCAACGCTTTCATTATTTCTACAAAAGAGGAAATGATTTCTGACGTTATAAACAGCCCTTCCGGCTCCCCGTCTCCGTAGGTCTCTGGTTTCCTGATCTACTCTTCGTCTGAATTTGGCAGGACAACCATTGTCAGCTCTTCGACCGAGTCTGGATTAGATGCTACAGGGAATGACTCATCAATAGTGACAAGGTATTAGTAGAATTCCCATGTAGTATTCGGATAACCAACCTTCGAGCACAGCAGGGCCACGAGCTCTCTCACCATCAATGAGTGGAATCCATCACTAGATCCAAACACTTTATATCAGCCAATATCAACTTCGGCAGTACAGTCGGATGGGACTGTCCAGGCTTCCAGTAGCGGGTCCTCAGGCCCGAATAATCTCTCCAAATCGGTCGTTGTTGGGGTTATTTTTGGTGCTATTGGATCCGTTTGCCTGATTGCTGTAGTATTCTTCTACCTCGGACGACGAAGGGACCCTCCGCAACATCTCGAGACGCTGCAGTTTTATGCTATGAGCTCTCACTATGCGGAGGGATCCCCCAAAAGCGAACAGAGTACAGAGCAGCCTACATTCCTAGGGACCGCGCGACCAATAATGAAACAAGGGGAAAACAACCACGAAGAGCCGCACCAGCGGAGGTCTGTCTCATCCATCTCGAGCGGTAACACCCAATCACGTTCCGGTCATATCAGAGTATCCGCAATCGACTCTTATGTCATCCCAGATGGTTCACAGAACGACGCTTGGACAGTTGGTCCACCTGCATACACTGCCCGCCCGACTGCTGGACATTCCACAAGTACAACGGCTTTACGGACAGGAGAAACCTCCATTCCGCAGTATGAGATTCCAAGAATACGGGATGTCAAAGCGAGACAACGATTATGATGAGGTATGCACTATTGAGTGCCAACCTCTGACGCTCACTCAGCGGTGCTGACAATGCGAAGCATCTTTGCGATTCAAATCAAGTTACAAATATCGATCCCTTTGTAATTACTCATCGCAATTTGTTGATAAGCAATCTACTTCGTTCTACGGGCCAACTCTTCAAACCACAGGACTAGTAGGTCTTCGCTTTTCCCTCTTGTTAGTGAATGTGTTCACATCTGTATTTCTCATTTTCAGGACTACTGAAAAGGTCTAGAGAGCGTTTCTAACTGCATGAGTAATTTCCGGTCCGCGCGAAGGGTAAGGGAGAGACCAACCTATCAATCATTTGCATATGCTTTTTGCTTCTTGAAAAAGGTGACCCCTTCCTCTGTACTCAGGCCCATGTCACTGGCCAGCTAGTTCTGCGGTGCTTCAAGTGGAATTATTCAAAGTGGAAATCTCTGCTTTGACGATAGAACATCGAGCTTCTGTCTTGAGTTATATACAATGCTTTGTGTTGGTCCTGGAGGCAAGTGTCATGTTGATTCGTCTTTTGGATCCTACCACAATACTCTGCGCCACCGATATTGCAAATAGTGTTTGACCTAAATATCAATTAACAATGGTAGCTCGGTCCGTACAGTACTCAAAATCGGAAAAGTTAAGGCGGACGGGGAGATTTCTCGACGGGAACACGCAATGATCAGCGAAGGCCCCAATACATAAGGTGGATGTCCCATCCGTGACTTAGAGTCCCTCCCGACTCCCCCCGCTTACCACCATAGACAGAGGAGAGGATTCATCGAACGGGGAAACAAGCAAGGCTCAATTCCCATACATGCATGTCATCATGCCCCATAGTATCAGGGTCATCTCCCTGCAATCTCAACAAACAAAGGTTCAATAGAAGTATCACTGATGAATACCACCGCCTCCACGAAATTCAACGAACAAGCAGCATCACGTCAATATTCCCATCAACCGGGTAGACGAGGATACCAAGAGAATACAAGAACTGTGAAGGCACTGTTGTCACATTTCGAATTTATTACATTTATCCTCCCATAACCCTCTTTAAGCTCTTTCCCTTGGCTCTGGTCGACCCCACGTTCGTTTTGTCGCACTGTAGTTGTATTCTTCGACCGATTCCCTTTCAACGTTGGGCTAAGGGGCAGCCTGAAATGCTATGGCGTATGAAATTCGACTCGTGGATTTGGATTTGGATTATGGTGATATTCCGAGTGCTCTCGGGCGGCGTATACGCCGCGCACAACGTCACCGTGGATGATGCTGATCCCTCGATCACATATACTGGAACTTGGCTCACAACTGATCGTACTGAACGCTATATGAGCACTAGTCATTATACCGTAAGTGGGATATAACCTCAGACGTCCCCCCTCGCTTATCTCGACTCTCCGACAGAGGATCCAAGGATCATATGCTACCTTCTCTTTCACTGGCGCGACACAGATTCACTTTATGGGCCTTGGTAACACCAATACTGATGTCGACACTGATATTGCAATCGTGCTCGATGGTCGAACTTATACCGTGGACATATACCGTGCAATGAGCGACCACGTGCAAGCCATCTTATGGAGCAGTGATGTTCTTGATCCCACTATGACGCACACACTAGAGTGTCGGAAAACGAGTGTTGATAAAGGGGGTAGAGACCTCAATGTGGATGCATTCATGTAGGTTCCCGCGGTCTGACATATGCATAATCGTTGAAACCTCACACATTCTATTTAGATTGACGATTCTGGATGTGGTTGCACCTGCTCCTTCTGCCAGGACATCTACTAATACCCAGGCAAAGTATGTTGACGCCTCCGTTACCTCTCCAAACGTGGTAATAGCTTCTAATCTTCCAAATAGCCCTTCAGCTTCTTCAAATTCCTCTTCTCGGTAGGTTTTCACTCTTCTGATTTGCTCTCTTTCTGAGTTTGAAAGATCTGCTACTGCTTTAAACACTTCCAACCCGTCTGGAGTGGGCGCAACTATTGCGGGTGCATCAACAGTGGCAAGGTATTATTTTACCCGTAGAGTATTCGGATGACTAAATTGCTGTCATAGCAGGATCACATCAAACGCTGCCTCCAACATTGTATGGAATCCATCACTGGGTACAGACACACAATATGTGCCTGTACCTACTCCTGAATCACATTCGGATGGGAACGTTGAGGCTTCCATCGGAGGGTCTTCAGGCTCGGATTCTCTCTCCAAATCAGCCATCGCCAGTATTGTTTTTGGTGTGGTTGGGCTCTTTTGCCTGATTGCCATCATATTTTTCAATCTCGGACGACGAAGGAAACCTCTTCAACAACTCGGGACACCGCAGTTGTATTGTTTAAGTCGTAAGGAACTAGACGAGGCACCCGGAAACAGCCACCAGACGGATCAGTCTGTCTTTCTGGAACCTGCGCAATTAAACCTGAAGCAAAGGCAACACAGTCACGAAGTATTGCATCAGCGGGGACCATCATCATCTATCTCTAGCGATAACACCCATTCACATTGTGGTCGTATCAGGGTATCCCTTGCCGGTTCTGAAGGTGTTATAGAGAGTGTAGGGAACAGTACGTGGACAACGGGGCCACCTGCATACACTGTCCACCCGATAACTGGTCATTATACGAGTACAACGGCCCCACGAATTGGCGAAACCTCGATGTCACGGTATCAGCCCCGACAGATGCGGGATGTCAAGGAGAATCGACCGTTATGGTAAGACTGGTACTCAAGAGTGCCTAGCTCTGATACTCAACGAACGATACGAACAATGTGAAGTACATTTGTAATTCAAACCAAACTCACAAATTTCTATTCCCTTATAAACTTCCGCCTTGATTCGTTGATATTGAACAGCGCTGCTTTCTGCCGACTCTATCCGATACATGGCGGCGCATAAGGGGGAGCTGTATGGATGGAGACCAAGTGTGGATACAGCGATCGGCAATCGCGCATCTAGCCTGAATGCAGAAGACAAGAATCTTTCTGCGATTGATATTTTGGTACTTCCAATTATTTCTGCTTGACGATTACCCACAGTTGTCCTGGTATCCAGCTCCTCTCCTCCTTTACTACTCCCTTTATTCATACCCTCTCGCCAGACAATTATACTCACGGTGAGTGTAACTCTAATGAACATTTCTTTCCAGAGGACTCATTCGTATTACCAGGGCAGCTCGTACTGTCCTCTAAGCCAATACCAGAGGTCACACTATAAGCGTGCCTTTATCATCCTTGGGTCGCTCCCGTCCGTCTGAAAGTTTCCACTGCTGCCCGTTTATCAATGGTGCAATGTGTATTCAGTTTTTGAGCGTGAAACCTCGACCTTGTGGTGGAAACGAAGATCTCCCATCAGCAGCAGCCACTCCCCCCGGGTACAGGGCATAGTGCCTGTCGCCACTGAGCCACCTTTCTATCTCAAGGTGTCGTGTCCATTTCATTATTCTATTCGTCTCGTTAATTCCTGCTATTGGATAGTATGTTATACGGGGGCTACATATAGAATACCTGGTATTGTGCTTTCGCTGGTTCCCTCGTATATTTTGGTGTGAAATTTGGTTATTTATTGGATTTATGCAGGCGGAGGCATTTGTAGTAGTGCGTGACCGTAATAGTCGGCCGTGCCACTGAAAGCCTGTGATTTCTCAATCTCTCACCTGGAGACGACGACGACAGGGGAAACGGAGCTATTCTTTCACACCCATCATAGTCAAATCCCTCACCCAAACTGTTCTTTTTCCTGTCAATAAGGCACTGCATCCCCGATGGTTCGGTGGAGGCTGCACTGGCAAGAGGGAGACCTCCCACAACCAAGGCTATGGCTTCCTGCATCTATTTCGCTCGCACTCGA
This sequence comes from Serendipita sp. 400, assembly GCA_019627735.1. Lineage (NCBI taxonomy): Eukaryota > Fungi > Basidiomycota > Agaricomycetes > Sebacinales > Serendipitaceae > Serendipita > Serendipita sp. 400. The sequence goes on from WSTP01000251.1 coordinate 17,915, forward strand.
TCTACTCAGGAAAGATCAAGAAGTCATTCACCCATCAAAGTGACATTGCCGTCTGGCCGTGAACTACCAGCCTAGCGTCTTCCTCCACTGCTCCCTGTGTACCAGCATAGGTAGAGGAGAGGGGACGAGGAACCGAACAATGCCCCCTTCCCATGTTCGACATTTCCATAGCATTATGAGTATTGCGTTGGTCTGGGCGCAAGAGGCAACGGGCTATGTTGGGCTTCTCCTGATATCCCGACTACGTTTCTATGATATCAGCAAATATCGATTCGATGGGAGAAATGCTGTCGAAAGCCATCGCTTTTGGCTCAAAGTCCAGGCATCATGCGGCAACACCTGTCTTTTCCCACTCTCGGGTAGCAAGACGGGATACTGATCGATCGGGGTATAAACACTGTTTAATGTCCCACGCTTCCACCTCCGACGCCTTTTCACCTTCATTCTGTCGTGCAGCGGCTTTATTCCTCGACCGATTTCCTTTCAACGGAGCAAACTGCAATGCCATGCGGTATTAAACTCGACCCGTGGATTTGGATTACAATAATGTCACAGGTGCTTTGGAGTGGCGTATATGCCTTACGCAACGTCACTGTGGACGATGCCGATCCCTCAATCACATACATTGGGGATTGGCTTATAACTCGTCGTACTGATCGCTATATGAACACCACCCATTATACTGTAAGTGAAGCACCCCCTTAGACGTACCGTCTCGCTTACTTTGGCTCCCCGATAGAGGACC
>WSTP01000252.1:0-18614 GCA_019627735.1 Serendipita sp. 400
TGGCTCGACACCAGCAGAACTCGATCCCACAGAAACCGCTGAGTACCTGCTTGAAGCAGAACCAACGGCGCTTGACTGCAGCTTTGGGCGGCTGATGCTGCTCTTGTCTCTACTCAATTTCTCCCTGACCATTGCTCGCTTTGGGGTCTTGGCAGAAGATATGTCGCTATTAGCAACGCTTATAGCGGAAGACGATTTTCGACGCATCCAGGACAAACGTCCTGAATCTTTAACTACATTTCCATTTGAAGCCATTCCGACCTGTTAAGAGCGTAGACCGGCCTTGAAGCGAATGGGAGTGGAAGCGGACCAACTGAGGTGGAGGAGACAAAGGTGCCTCTTTATCTCGCCACTTTGGTCTCTTATTCCGACTTCGCAAGGGCATATATGCCCGTCTAAGACCCCGTCCACCCAATCGACCGGCTATCAAATACTTGGTTCCTCTCTTCACTGGCTATTGCCGTTTTCGTTGAGTTTGCACAGCTGCTGCACACCATCTCTAAATAAGAATGAGGAATACTTGAAAACCGTTGTAGAACTCGAATAAGAGGCTAAATCAGCGTAATCGTCCCTTTTGGATTTCGAGGTCGAGGCCAAATTTCTTCAAATTATGGGGGATGACACTACGTCTGAGATTTGGAAAGTTTGAAAATTCCAAATATGTATTCTTTGTGGCGATTGGTCAAAGTGAGCGGGCTACAAAGACGTGTTTCATTTGCAGAGAGTATGTGCGAGCGGCTGTGCAACCTCAACCGAAAACGGCGATTAAGAGTCCGTATTTGCCCATGAACCCTACTTTTTAGTCACTTATAGGATTATAGACGCCCGCGAGGAGAGAAGCGCAAGAGAGCGCTGTGGTAGGGATGTCCAAGGTTAATTGTGGACCCATCCGAGTTTGGGTGATGGTCAGTTGTACCTACGAAAGAGCCCGGGGCTCAAGAAACTCGATAGGAGCAGTATATTGTGGTGAGAAATTGCTACCCTGATATTTTTACCAGTGTTAGAATCGAACGCCTAGTTGCGTCTCTAATGCGCTTGCCTCAGGTGCAAGGGAGTATGGTGCTGCAACCCGACAGCTATGGTGAAAACGAAGACTCTCCCTACTGATTCGTAATTATGGACGAGAGAGAAGAGTAAGGACTTAAATAATATCATCCAGGTAACGTATCCCATCCAGAATTTGGTACTCTGCATTCGATATCTCCTATCACATCGGTAAAGTCCTAAGCGATCTATCTAGATCCTGGTCCATATCTTCTTCCGCTTTACGGCAATGAGAATCGAGTATCACACTCCAATACTCAACGCATCCAATCGAATTCATGCCATATATTGTACAAGTAGAATGGTTCCCCTGTAGGATCATCTTTTGGGAAACATGAGCGTACAAAGAACCAGCCAGAAGCTTTACTAACCGGGTATTTCAACAATCTCTCGCCGTTTTGCTTGATACTCCGAGCTCTCCATATACGCTTTCATGCGCTTGGTGAACTCCAGACCGTCACCCTCGCTCAGGGATACACGGTTTCGATCCATTATCGGAAGCGGCTGGGAGCGTGAAATATAATCCAAGCTTGACCAGAGACATGGCAGTGGATCTCCTTCACTAATACTGACGTCATCCGAGTCGAATATTTCGCACGCCTTTACCCACAGATCCTCGATCTCATTCCACTCAAATGGAACAATGATATCGGAGAACCAGTTGCCGGTGCTCGAGACTAGGTTCGTAAAGCGTTCCGCGTTCTTGAGCCTTCGCGTATGACCATAACGACGATGCTCGTCCAGACGAAGAAGAATAAGAGAGAGAGATTGGGCAGCACTCGGGCGTGGAGGGACAGAGAGTGTTTTCACGCCGTCAGGGATGAAACAAGTATCGAGGTGTATTCCAAGTGTCACCAGTTTGGGGAGCTCTACAAGTTTCTCTAAAGGAAACTCGGGTTTCCGGAGGTTGCCAGTAAAACCTAGCAAGAGGTTGACGAGAGAATTCCTTGCCGAGAGGATGAGGGACTCTATCCCGTCCAGGAACCTATCGTCTATAACCCCGTCCAGATAGATCGTCTTCACGTTCGGCATTTGAATTTCCAAAGGAAAATCACCCGGTGCTCCACAGGTAAGCTCGAAAGTAAGTTTAAGGTAGAGGAGACGAGGAAGATACAGGTTGTAGAGCACCCCTGCTCCACTATCGTCTTCCCGTAGAGCCACTTTGTCGAGGTGCAGATGGGAGAGCTGGAGCATAAAAGTCGATTCTGACGTGTATGCCACTCGAAAACTGGCAAACGGAACCGATAAGGCTTCTAGGCTTTGACATTCCTGACCGTAAAGGTCAGGTCCTCTTGGACACGACAACAGGAACCATAATTCATTTGTCAAAATTTAAAACCCCGCCCGTGAATAGAACGAACTCGTCTAAAATTTAAGTCCCGCCCCCGTGAATTAACCTTATTTCGCGCTCGACAGAGGCGAACGCAAACCTTGAGCTGAACCCAACGACCATGAACCATCTTCTATTTTCTGAGAGCCTCCTTGCGCGAGTGGAACGTGATTATGTGGCTCCTTCTTCGCTGGATTTTGTACCTTCATATGATGGAATCAGCCCGCGGTCACTTTTGTCTACTACCAACAATCGACCTTTTATCTCGTACCGTTCCGCATTGCTTACAATCATGAACAATGCATCTCATCGTGTCGCTTCTTATGATTTGGTACCTCGTCTTGTTGCCCTACATAGGAATGAGGTGCGGATCTGGTATCCGCGGGTAACCCGTGAGTGAGCGTACCCGCAACGGATCGGATACTATACGGATCGGGTACCGATACTCACAGGTCAACAAAGCATGGATCACAGATCGGGCCTGGGCTCAGCAGGCAAAAAAGTGATAGGATCCACTCGACTGACATCTTGGCCCCGACCATGTTGATTTACCCGGAACCCGATGGTTCCATTCCTCAAGAGAATGAAGCAAGACACATTATTATGAAGATTTACCCTTGTCGATGCTTTGTAGGTAGTATAAATTTACCGATTGTTCCTTGAAAAAGCTATCTACTTGTTTCCTGCCATGTCAAACAGCCCCCGTCGTAGCCCTCATAAGAAAAGCAAGACAAGCTCCAAGCCTGAGTCACCTACTCCTGTTCGGGAGCCCAACAGGAGAGGCCAGAGAGCCGTGTCCAAACCTATCGTGCAGCAATCAGATGCAAAAGTCTGGGATTTGGGTGAAAAAAATATTATCGGCATGTATTTATGTTTCTAATACGCATAGATATGACTAAAAACTGCTACTATTAGGGCCCTCAATAGCTGCCGGTCTGAGTCATATAAACATTTCGATGTCACGCTGGAAAGGAGATATCGTTCGTCTTCACCTGCAGGTTTGATCCTGCCAGTCATACGGCTCAAACGTGCCCTCGAATGAAAACGGGAGACAGCACCAAAAACCTCAAGGCAATCAATGCTTGCGACACCCGTAACAAGCAAGCAACTTCAAAGCAACAAATAATTAGGCGTGCTCTTGGTATCTATGATCCATATAGGCACCGTGCTCTCGATGCCCTCCCAGCGGCTCATTCCCATCGCTCTTTAACGCCGTCGAGGATGAACTATATAAGTTAGAAGTTGAGCTACTTCGTCCTGGTACACATATATACTCTCGACACACCGTATCAAATGATATGAAGAAGCTATACGACCTTACCGCAAGGGAATTGAAGAAATATTTGGTAAGCTAACTTGTATCGGCAGCCCTACACAATCCTGTTTCCTCTCGCCTCCAATCGTTGGACGACTTCGTAAAACGATGTACATTCACTGCCTATTAAACGAGAGATGACGACGAGGTTAATACTGCTTCGAGTGCAGAAGGTTCATTGCAAGATGAACTTTGTCGTCAGGCCAAGGTCACATCCCCCACGAGCGAGTATTCCTCTTTCACTTTTCTCATCGTTCTGAGTTTCTGATAGCAGTAGCCACACCTCACAAGACGGTGTATGAGATGGCCCTTCATCCCAGTTTTGATGCATCTTTCTTCGACTATCCGGGCGGTACTGCGCCTAACCAACTTCCAATCTACGATGTGGACGATACAATGGTGCACCCTTGGAATGTTCATCGAATTCTCGTGGAGGGAACCCCTGTCCTATGCCGAGTGATCCTAGTCGTATGGGTCATCAATCACCGAGCGGTGAGTATTGTCTACCATGTGATGGTCCTTTCTTAGCTACTCACACTGTGGTCAGTTACGCCAACTTCAGGCAAATCATGTCAAGGTCAAATACAGGCCCAACTTCATTCCATCACTATTGCAGGTGGTTGCAGAAGAACCCGGAAGAACCCCAACCAGGCCCTTCCGATAGTTGACCGCGAAAGGCGCGCAAGGCCAATGAACATGCGTGAACTGGAAGAAAGAATACCGATAACAATTAGTGCTGCAGTGAGTGATTAGCCCTTGAATGAGGTTGATGAGGTCTGATAATTTCATTACAGAGTGGCCGAGCTGCTACACAAAAAATGGACTTTATCTGGAGTGAAAGCCAAAACATCTCAATGATGATTTCCCAAAAACCCATCGTCAACTGATGAAATTTGTACTTAGAAAGTAATCACTCGTCTCATATTGAATACATCCACCGTTTCTGTTATTGACTCGTTTAAGGCAAACTATATTCTAAGACCGACTTTTTTTCTCCAACTACAGTCAGGGTTTGCCCGGAGGGCCGTGTCAATGATTAATGTCAGGCATGAGGGGGTGAAAGCTTCTCGACGACATAACCGACCCGTCGCCCCAAGTGGCAGCACTGGGACACAAGGAGGGTAGACGTCTGTTTTCGACTGGTGCCGTTCTCGTATTCGAAGCAGACTTTATACCTCGAATATTATTAAATCTTCTGGTATACACGAAGAGAAGCACAAGAAGGAGCAAGCGACCGTCAAAGCCAATCATTACCAACGAGGAGAATGGAGAGCGGATCGAGGGAGCAGTCAAGAGGAGCCTAGGAGCAAGTTGTAAGTCCCCTATAAAAACCCATCGGTTCTACCTGGAAAACGACAAGCAGGTAGGGGACGCAAGGGAAACAAGTCGTGTAGCAAAAATTGACCAGAGTCCGAAACCCAACGGCCAGCAACGGTTTCCCAACCATTTCTCACCCCGAGCTCCTTGAACACCATCACCACAATCCAAGCTCGGTTTCAAGTTTTCTAAACCTTTTCATTCGACGTCTCGGGACGAGCATAAGATGAATGAGCACTGGTGTCTGGCAAGGCGTGTCGATCAGTAGCAGTGTGCACCTCCAACCCATTCGTTGGATTGTAGTCTGGTTTCCCTGGTTGAGAGGTCGAACTGACTAAACCCCACTCGTCGAATGTGTCTCGGATGTCCACAAAGTCTTGGACGAATTCGACAATCTACGCAAACGGGTAAGCACAAAGTACTCTGGAAAGCAAAACGAGAAGAAGGAAAGGGAAGGGAAGGGAAGAGATACATACCTGATCGTCATCGATACCGATCAATTCAGGATGACCCGTCGCTCTCCAAATCCAATAAGGAATTCAAGCAAAATATTTTTGCAATCACCACCGTGACTACAAGCGCATACATGCAGCACGTGAGAACGTAGGCGAAGCGGATGTAGAGTTGTTTGTAGTTTTTGTCGAGGAAACCACCTTGGATGGCAGTATTGACGCCATTGAGGGAGATGGTGTAGTTTGTAGCGAAGAAACCGTTGAAGAGCCACCCGACGATTCCAGCGAGGGCGTGCTCTGCAACAGATAGAGAGCGTCGTCGATTCCAGTCAAGTGTTTGACTAGCAAGGCAGGGGTGTAAGAAATACTATCCAACTCCATACTATATGAGAAGAGAGGAGAGACTCACTCTTGGTGCCATAATTGCGAATAGCGGAAGCGACGATTCCCAAGATAACGCTCGGCCGCAAGGGAGTGAATCCAGATGAAGGGAGTGGCAGTGACCAAACCGGCAACAATTCCAGAGCAAAGACCGATCATCGTATATTTTCCTTGGATCTCATAATCCAACGAGGAACTGGTGATACCGCCAGTAGCTGCACAAATGCAGGTATTCAAGGCGGCATAGACTGCTCTCAAACTGGCACCAAAGGCTGAACCGGCATTGAGACCGATCCATCTGAGCCAGAGCATAAACGTACCCAAGGTGACGAGGGCGACGTTGTGTGGACGGAAAGTGACGAGTTTGCGTTTGTGATGACGGCCGAGGACCTAGGAGTAGGCTAAGCCACCGAATCCGGAACCGATTTCGACAGGGGCCACCACCTGCATAGTCTGCCACTCCCATTCAAGGGCCTATCTGTTGATGTCCCAAGGTCAGCATGCGACGGGTGCATAGACGAGGAAGACCGAGAAGGAGACGAAGAGCATGCAAGGCATCAATCCACCTCGTTCTGCGATGGCACCCATCAAAATAGGAGCGGTGGTGCAGCAGAATTCCAGTTAGGAGGAGGGGGTACAACAAAGAGGGGGGGTTAATGAGGGCCGGGGGAGGGTTTTCCTGAGACTTTTTTTTGTGTGACCACCGTGAGCAAAGTTGCCGATGAGACCTTTTGTGGCGAAGAGGGAGAGAGTGAAGGAGTAGGCACCAGGCGATCGTGACGACTGCATTCGAGAAGAAGTAGGCCCAGATGAAGGAGAGCGCGTTTTCACGGCAGGAGAGACCAGAGTTAGCTAAAGGGGTTTGGTGAACAGTAAAGAAGAGATCAATGAGCTCGTTGAGTCATCAGCAAGTGACAATAGGAGACGTACAGAGCACTGCTGACGATGTATGCGACATCTCACTGGTCTAAAAACGACGAGGATGGTAAGTAAAGAGGAGTGCTGCTAGGAATCGGGAAGTACTAACTGATCAACTTCTCATTCGTAAGGGTGCGGAAGTTATGATGGTTAGTAGTAGATGACCGTCTCTGTGATTCCAAGAGAGATGCAGAGAGGAGGAGTGGGGGAAGAGTCGAACGAGGAGCAGGTCACAAAAACCACGGCTGCTTCAAAATCGCTTTACATCAAAGAGGCCGAGGAAGAGGAGTTAGGTCGCTGTGGAGTTCTATTTTGGATGTCTCGTGAGACGAAAACGAGGTTGACTCGAGGGAATTGACCGCACTGACCGCTCCCGAGTCCTAGCCATTAACCAAATCACAAATGTTGGCCGGCACATCGCATCGCAACCCAACGTCCTCAGAATGACAGACGCTGTATTTTAGAGAACAAGTCTACACTTTACAGTGTCTTTTCATTCCTCATCATCTCGAGCCTGCGTCGTCCAGGCAGGTCCAGTCAGGTCCAGTCAGGTCGGCGACTGTGATCACCATCAGTGCTATGGGCCATCCAGTTGGTATATAGTCGTGAAGCCTCATCCAGCTACCGAGTGGACAGTCGAATTGGGGAGGCGTGGTGGTGTCTAGGCTTGAACCCACCTTCCACTCCTGGTAACGTAAAAGGTCGACTGAATATACCTTTGGATGATACGTTTCAGTCTCCGTCAGTACTAATAAAAGGGGCACCCACAGAATAATCGTCAGCACTGAGGATTATTTGTTATGATTCACGACTTTGAGTTATCATCCTTTTCGCTGAAGTAAAGCCCGGTCGTGCATATCATTACTGTACGGTACCATGCCAACCAGGCAGAGCTCAACCTCCATAATGGCCATTAGTTCCATTAACTGGTTGATCAGTATGTAGTCGTGAGGGATGGTCTAGCTATCGGCTGAACAGTAGCATTGGAAAGGGGATGGTGGCACTGTATATAGTGGATGCTTGGATCTCCACAAAGCCTTGGACGAATTCACCTATCTACGTAAGCGATTAAGTACAAAGTACTCTAGAAAATGGAACGAGAGGAAGAAGGGATAGAAGCGATGCGTACCTCGTCATCATCGATCCCGATGAATTCAGCGCAGCAGGCATGTTCCTTCGCTCTCAAATCCAATCCAGGAATCAAGCAGAAGATCTTTGCAATCTATGCCGTGACCACAAATATATACTCATAGCACACTATCATATAGGCAAACTGTACTGGATCGAGCGTAGCTGTCCGAATAAGAATGTTTGACCTTGTTTGGGCGCGACGCGTCGGAGCGCCTCCTTTATTTGACTCACCTGATACTACTCGCATGCATCCGCTTGCCAGATACAACTCAATTCAACGCGTTTCTTTCACCTACCTATCCACTCCTTGTAGAAGCCAAGGACCGTCGTGAGTCGTGCCACCCTTTGACCACCGTCGGTCGCCGTTAGCCTTGGTCTCTCACCTTGGGAGTATTATAAGCACATCCACTTTCATATTACCGTCACAAACTGTAACCACGAAATCTCCTTATTCATTCCAAACTCTACAGAGACTTGGCAGAACAAGAGGCGAGCAGCTAGCAACAGAAATGGTACTGTAAGCATCAGGGCGTGGCGTGTTTTTCCAATCAATCAATCAAATTTAGGTTCTGCTTTTCCCACAAGGGGCCCTTTTCTCTATTTGCACATCCAAAGAGGTGGACAAACGAGGGTTATTTTCGGCACGTTATGCGGACGAATCTTCAGCCATGCGAAGAGGAGGTGGAGAGTAATTCTCCAATGCTTCGACAATATGGCTTCGATAGTCCGATAGATACTTGTGGATGGTGGCAAATGTTGGACGCTTGGTGGGGGTTAGGTCCCAACAAGCCTCAAGCAAATCCCAGAGAGATTCGTGCCCTTTATGGGTTGCGTCGGCAAACCGAAGAGCTGGGGGAACATTTTTATCGATATCGTGGCGTATCTTCCAGTCGTTGTTTTCATCGTTGCTGTCATTATGCTCAGCATAAGGGCGTTGCAGATAAGCGAACTTTTTGTTTGTGGGGAGAGAAGAGGGGGGGAAGATGGAAGAATGTCGGCAGAGTAATCAGTAATGACTTTCGAAAATAAGCTACTTGACCCCACCTCCAGAGCAATACAACCAAATGCATGGCAGTCAGAAGCCATAGTCGGCATTGGCTTTTTGGCAGTGACGAGCTCTCTTGAGAGATATCGTGTGGTACCAGTATGCAATGTCGTTGTTGTCATTCCTGTATTCACTTCTTCTTTGATCAACCGTATGAGTCCAAAGTCGCATATTTTAGCGGATCCATCCTCATCAATGAGGATGTTAGCCTGTATATATCTGATAAGGAGGCATATCTAAACTCGTTAAATCGGCGCACTGGTTTCAGATCTCCATGAACGATGATTGGTTCACGGGAATGGAGGTATTTTACCCCATTTGCAACTTCCGAAACCTGAGGACAATTTAAAGCCTGTTTACGGCATCATCAAAGGGACTAACCAGCCGCATACGCTGCACAGGCATATTCGAAAGCTGCTGTATATATAAAGAACTTCCGTAAGGGCACCACTTATAACTGTCAGTCAGAAGTCGATTAATCACCAGAAAGGTATCCTCACAGGTGAAATCAATGCCCCACATATACCAAACCCAGCCTCCTCCTTAACGCCCAAGAATGGAAGGATGTTTGGGTGTTGGAGTCTGGCCCAAATTTGTGATTCTCGACGGAATTTCTATTAAATAATGTGAGATTGATACAGAGGTAGACATTTCGGAGGAACCTACCCTCCGAGTCTTGTGTAAAGATATTACGGTTTGAATGACTTTGACCGCCACCTACATCAATGGCAATAGTTCATTCATACTGATCACTAGTGCAAAGGGACGTACTTGTTTCTTATTCCATACTCCCAGATACACTGTGGAATAACGCCCGCAGTAGATTGACTGCGACCGAAAGACTTTGAGATCTCCAGCAAGGACAATATCCTCATCTTCATATACAGAGGTATTGTTGACAGAACTGCCCATATTGTTTTCCGATCCGTCTTCCGGCTCCTTTGGATCTGGGGGGAATTCGCTCTCCTCCATATATTCCAGTGCCTTGAAATATCCTGTGCCATGCTCCTCTCTCATCTCCTGGCGACCTTCCTTCACGGACTGTGGCTCATACGCTTGCGATTGTAAAAACCGTGGCGCATGCGAGTAGTCGTGATGGCATTGGCTCGGGGTTCCGGGACCCTTGAAATCGAGCAAGGCATCTTCAAGATTACGAGAGGCGAAAACTATGGAGAGTGCAGTGGTATAGCCTTCTGGCGTACCGCCGCCTAGTCTATGGACGCGCAAAAATAAATCTTGAGCGCGATCAAGATCCATTTTATGATGCTTCACGATCCCAAGAGCGGTTTTATAGTTATCCTGAGACCCTAAATAACGAATATTGTGCAGAGTCGGGAAACAATTCTCCAAATTGTACCCACTTAGACAGATTGCAAGGCACGCAATACCGAAATCGTCATTGTCACCAAAGTCTTGTATAACGCAGAGAGATTGCCGAATTTGTTCCTCGGACCAGTTTTTGGTGGTAAGTCTGATGTTTTGAAAGAACAAATTTCGAAACAGCGAGGCCCGGGATGGGGATTCCGATCGGTTAGGTGGAAAGGGAATTACAACAGGTTGTAGCGAAGAGGAAGTGGAAATCGTTGGAAAATCCGATACCGAGTTGTTTTGTTGTAGTGGGGAGGATGAGGGTAAGGGCAGGGGCAGAGGGGGCGAGAGTGGCGTGTGCAAAGGCTGCAGAAAAAGGTCGTTCGTAGCAACCGACACGACCGCTTTTGCCCCTGGACTAGTAACAAAGGAGCGGCAGAATAATTCATTAGCTCCACAGTCGACGGGAAAGAAGTGAAAAGAGAAAGGCGCTCACTGCGTTGTGATGGTTGTAGACGGTTTGAACGCTATCAGAGCGGCCAGATCTCGATTATTCTTTTTTAGTTGACCCAGACACGCCACCATTATAGCTTCTCTCCAGTGAAATTGAAACCTCATCCCACCTAGCTTCTTACTCTCACCGCGGACGGAAGTGTCGAAATTCTTGAGTTCGGCCTTCAACGAGGCGACCGTCGAAGTATACTCGTCGAATAAGCGGTCGTGTTGAAGGCTGACATCTCGGTGAAACTCAAGGAGGAGTTGCTCTGAGATGGAGCATGCTTGAATTATTGCTAAAAGTGTCTCGTTTCTACTTGAATAATTTTCCTCAACCTGTCGAAGAGATTCAGTGGTCTTCTTATACTCCAGTATAAGCGGGTCAAGCTTTGATTCCTCGGGAATGGCGTCCCCTGGGATCAACCATCTGCGAGCATTCCCTGAAGGAGCGGGTCTGCGAAACACGTTGAACCTGCTCAGACTCATATCCTTTATGAGTTTGTATGACCAGGACCTGTAGTTGCGTTCTGGACTGAGTAGAGAACAGGAGGAAAGCGGCTGAAGAGAGGGAAGAGATAGAATGTTAGAGAACACTGAGTTTCTCCGAAACCATATAAGGCCCACGCGACGCACCACTTGCCTCCTTCAGGTCGTCAGAGGTAATTACTGATCATCTTGGTTAGGAAAAGGTGTCAGATGTATCAATTTTGAGCTGACATAATTGTATCATGTGAGCGAGAGCGAGCCGGAAGTTGAGCAAGGACGTTGTCGTTCATGATACCACTGTTCATAGTTAGAAAATTTTCAGCGTCTGATTGGTTACTAACCTTTCCGACGCTGCAACTTGCTCAATTTGCGTAAATACATGGTGCTATGCGATGCACAATGAAAATGTTGCGATGAGTTAGAGTTTAAAAACAATGGCACAAAGGCTCGCGGTGAGTCAGGACATGATGACGGTCGGAATTCTCTGTTTAGATTCAACGAGTCTTTATTCCCTAGGTGATATTAAATGTTCCGATATACACAAGGCAAGGAGGGGAAAAGGAGCAAGAGGAGGTAGGGAGGAGATTATAATCGCTGAGAAGCGAGACAAAGGTGTGTGCCTCCTTGCGTCATGACGAGCAAGTCATCTACGAGACAGTTTGATTAGAATAACATAAGAAAAATCTGAGTTATAGATACGGCGGCGTCCTAAGCGGTCATTCTGGCGTTTCACGATCCTCGTCCTGTCGCAGGGTCGGTCATTGAGCCACAATGCATGCCTGCAAGTGCATTTGACATGCGAAAGGAGGGTCCTAAGAAGGTCTATACGTCTCCAGGGTCTCTACCATGAGCCTGCCATGATTCGCAACAGGAACGCAAATGAGCCATGCAGAAGGACGGGCTTCGGGTTTAGTCTCCAACAAGCTTCGAGTAGATCCCAAGGGATGCAGTGACCTGGATAATCGTTCGCACTATTAAAGCGCCTGGCTGGGGGTAAATCGTTGTTGATATCTTTCGGTATGTTCCAGGTAGTTTTATGGTTAGCATATGGAGGCTGTAGATATGCAAACTAGAGGATATTAGTGGTGAGTAGTCGCTGACAGGGAAAGATTCACCTCTAAGGCAACACAGCCTGAAGCATGATAGTCAGAAGCCGGAGTTGGCATTGGATGCTCCGCGACAACAGCTCTTTAGAAAGGTAGCGCGTAGTCCCTGTATGGACTGTAGTTGACGTCATCCCTGTATGCTCTTCGTGTATCAATCGTATGAGTCCACAATCGCATAGCTTGGCTGTCCCTGTGCTATCAATCAAAATATCGGCCTTAATAAGATGAGACGAGAGCTATTAAACGCGTGAAAATAGCCTAATGGCTTCTAGTCACCATGAACGACGATGGGCTTGTGGGAGCGGAGATAGTTGACACCTTGTACCTCTTCAAAGAGCTGTAAAGATTTGAGAATCAAGGATCATGTCCTTAGGGTTATTCAAGATACTGACCAATCGAATGCGCTCTCTGGACTTGTCCAAAAGCTGTTGTAGATGTTCTGCAGAATTGCCGTGGAAGCACCACTATAGACTATTATACAGGGTCGAGTAGAGATTGCAAAATGGGTTCCCACAGGTGTCCATATTCCCCGAAACCGCCGTCCAAGCACGCCCATACATTGGGAGGACATATGATCGTCGAAGTCTCGCCCAAGTCCAGGATTCTTCGTGAAGTTTCTGACAAGAGAGGATAAGAATGGCAGTAAGTTTGATGGTGAAGCTACTGACTCGGCGGTCTTTTCAAAGTTCCTGCCGTTCGAATGGCCTTGACAGCCACCTACAAGAACGGTCACTTGTCTGTCCAAAACTGATAGCAGAAAGAGACTAGCCTCTTCATTATTCCATCGACCGCGATAAACGGCAGAGTAAGGTCCATCGTGGATTGGCCTGATCCGGTCAGCTGAACCTCCCCCGGTGAGCTCTACGATGTCAACCTGAACAAATTCGATGGTTCCTTCCTCCATGCTATCTCGTTGTTCATTTCTTTTTGGGGACCATCTGGGGCACACGGCAGTGGTGTGAGTACCATATTTAGAGCGACATCTGAGAATAGAACAGATGGCTGTGGGGACTATATCCCATCCTCCGAGCTGATCCGGTTTGGCTTGTCGATCGTCTCTTCCGTTGGTTTTTACACCCCGAAGATGCTCTCTGTATAGCAATTTTTTGTCTCATAGATCGGGCGGAAGGACCCATGAGATTGCTGATGAGGTGAGTTAGTAGGATCATGTATATCATCTGCAACCACACGATTCCAGTTTAGAGTAGACTAGTTTCGGGCGAAGAAGTCATGCCGATTGTTCCTTGAAGGTACCTCTTGTGTGCCTATAATTGGTGGTGGAGTGAAAGGAGATGGTATTGGAATGAGAAACTGCGACGGCACCGCTGCACGCTGATATGCACGCGAGTTAACTATTTCGTCGTCGAGGCTACTCGTCGTCGGCTCTCTCATAGGCTGTTCGAATATGCTCTCTGTATAGCGATTCTCCGGCTCGGCGATCGGGAGAGATTGACGTTGAGACCTTTAATGACATGAGCTAATGGTACGTGCACAAAGTACCATAGCATCCGCATGGATTTTGTTTAGCACGGATTGGTTCCGGGCAGGAAGATCACGCATAGCATTGAGGGAATCCTTATTGGCCAATTCAGCGAAACAACGACACATAAAATTGGTGGTTCACTCACTGCGCATGTGCCTGCAGCAGTAGCTGAAGTGCACCACGCTGGCCCCTAAGCTGCTCGAGGAGCGCTTGCATCGCCTTCTCGTTCCACATAAGCCTCACATTCAAATTCATCCTCATGTTGCTAGTCTATGTGCCGTACTGGGAGTTGTTTGCCGGTTTCAACTTGTAAAGTTCGAGTTGGACGGCTTCCAGTGTGGCTGAGCATCCCTTGAGGACTGTCTCAAAGCTCATCTGAAGCTCGGTATCTTCTTCGTGGCGAGCAAGTCTCTTGCTCTTCCCAAGTGCATTGACTTGAGCCAGTGGAGATTGAAGAGTACGGCATTCGGTCACGATACTCTCGAGTGTCGAGCCATTCGTAGTATCACGATCTCTAAGATCATGCAGTTCAACAATAACTTTGGCACACGATCCTATCAAGGATACGGGTGTGAAAGCTTCTGCTGCCATTGCTCAGGTTTGAAAGGAAGCGGTCAGCGTTTGAATGGTCGACTGGCGCCCTTCTGGATCTGTGATGAGAATCAGCAATGCCAGTAGGGAGTTGCGCAAATGGTCTAATATCAGGTGCTCCCTCTTGTAGGTCGTCAGGGAATGAAGGTCTATCTGCGAAGAACGGAAGCGGAGGGATGGTAGAGTCGCAAGATGGGTTGAATACAACATTGAACGCCATTTCCACGGTGTGCACCGTGGTTGCCATGAAGGAAGCCATTTGGCAGTCTCCGTCAATAAATAGATAGGCCATAACACTGGTGGGCGTTCGTCTGTTTGCCAGCACTGATTGGCCATTATCAACATTGGGAAAATAGCCTGATACACCTGAAAGCGATGGATGAGTGAATCACGTCCTCCATCTGCGACAGTCGCCTATGTGGCTGGGTGCAAGAGCCAAAGAGTGGTCCACCTTACGCTTGGACCCACCCTTGACTTTAGTTGAGGCTTAATTACGCTCACCATGAGCGCTTCGGATCCTAATCACGACAGGCGGTTCGTATTATAACGAACCATTGTAACATTCTTGCCCTAATCAACACATCCATCGATAGCACGCTATATCTAGACGGTGGGCTCACTTTCTCAGCCTCAGTGACATCTTATCTCAGTCTTATCATCAGAAATAAATGTTACTGGTGTCAATAAATGGAAGTTTCGTGTCAAATTACACCTCAAAGACGAGAATAGTGAGGAGAATGTCGACCT
The DNA here is from genome assembly GCA_019627735.1 of Serendipita sp. 400. NCBI lineage: Eukaryota > Fungi > Basidiomycota > Agaricomycetes > Sebacinales > Serendipitaceae > Serendipita > Serendipita sp. 400. The sequence continues at coordinate 15,150 of WSTP01000252.1, forward strand.
TACTGGGCAAGCGCCTCCTTGGGCTCCATCCCGTATTTGGCATGTCTAGCTCGGAAAATATACGCACATAATCTAACCCTATGCACAGTGAAATCCCCGCCACGGGTTCCATTTCTCTCTCCATGAAAGCGGGCGTTACCCTCAGTGGCCTCGCACTCGGAAAACAGGAAACGACAAAGGAAATCAGCGTTCAAAGAATCAATGAAGAATTCCTAAGAATCGGCAGTCAGAACGTTATTCAAGGGTCCTCAAATGCACCGACCTCCCACTTCGTTCTATCGGGTACGTGCATTTATTGCCACCGTTCGTTCGCCTGTGACTTGTTCCAATAGAAAACTTCATTTTCGGCCGTCAGTCTGCAACCATGACGCTGAAATTTCACCCTTCGCATACGGTATGTCTTGGGCTACATACAGTACGTCGAGCTGACGATATGACAGTTGGAGACAACACATCGGGCGCTACATCAAGTGAAGGCGACGATGAAGGACTACAATCGACTAAAAGAGAATAGAAACATTCAATCTGTGGCTACATCACTCAAATTCGGTGTCGCGGCTTCTGGGGTCGGTTCTTGTCTTACCAGTCGTTTGTGGAAACTGAATATGTTCAACAGGCAAATCCAGAGACTAAGGCGGCATTTTCCATCGCAAGAGCTGCATTGGATGTATGTCTCCTTTCCTCGATCACATACCAAAAATTGACATCCGTTTTGATAGCTGTTGAGAGAGCAAGAAAAGTACGATGACAAAGTATCGGATCTGATTGAGCGAATCGAGAGAATACTTCCACTCTTCAAAGTAGCCGAAGAAATCTCATATGATGATACAGGCCTACTGAAAAAGGCGATGGAACGAGCGAATAATCTTACGATGAACATTGCAGAGTTCGCTCACAAATACGTCCAACATACTTTTATGAGTACGTATATTCGATAGGACCAGGTATTTGTCGAATATTCACGATTCGGCAGAGAGACTCGCAAAGTCGATGATATCTGCCACGGATAAAAAGAGGATCGACGAGCTGCAAGTCGAGTTGGATAGTCTCACAGGGGAATTTGGTCGAGCGATGGAAATAGAAACGTTAAAAGCTACAAAAGACATTGGTGAATGGCAACCAATCGTGTATCCTCCTTCTTAACACTGATATAAATCCCGCTATTTAGATACAAAGCTACTACTCGAACGACTAGAACCTGTTAACGCCGGCTACGACTCCAGTCGTGTATGCATGGAAGGAACGCGCGAACAGCTCATCGATAGGATTATCATGTGGGCACTCGAGCCCGTTGGTAGTGGAGAACCGTCGCAAAATCAAAGCACCGTTAGAAATATCTTCTGGCTGTACGGGATGCCCGGAATCGGGAAAACATCTGTAGCCAACTCGATATGCTCCCGTCTTCACACGGAGAAAAGACTGGGTGGAAGCTTCTTTTGTAGGCGCGATGATCCGAATCTTGGCAATCCAGTCTACGTGTTACCCACGCTCACTTGTCGACTTGCCGAGACGTGGAGTCCATTTAGGAAAGTAGTGGCAGAGGAATTGAGCAAAGATCCACATATAACTCCGAAGTCCACGGGAGGAGAACTGCTGTCGAGACTTCTAAAGTCACTCAAGAACCAGCCACCATACACACTAGTTCTGGTGATCGATGCGTTAGACGAATGTGGTGATGATAAGGTACGGGGGTCGATACTACGGAGGATATTCGATGCCACTTCGTCCGTGCCGTGGCTCAAGTTCGTCATTACGAGTCGACCAGAGGGGGATATCGACGCATTTTTCCGACACCCTGACCGTTTCGGTCGTTACCTGCTTGAAGATCTTTCCAAAGACGACAGGTCACAGGAAGATATCCAATATTTCACTCAACAGCGACTGTCTTCCATTGCGGCTGCAAAGCACCTTGGAAAGCTTTGGCCGCAGGAAGACATCGTGAACAAAATCGTCATCCGTGCTCCCGGTCTCTTCATTTTCGTAGAGACACTGTGGCGACTGGTGAAAGATGAACCAGACGCACCCAAGTACCTATCCCAAATTCTCGATGAATCTTCTGGAGACGCCTTGGGCGATCTATATAGGCTATACTCAAGCATCCTGGAGTCTCGGATTCGGCGGGAGGGAACCGAATTCAAATCAACAATGGGTACTATTCTAGTGGTAGCGACCTATAGACCTCTATGTGCCCAGACAATAGCTATGCTGACAGGACGAGAAGCTTATGTGGTGAAGACGTGGGTGGACAGTATGAGCTCACTATTATATCGAGACGAGAGACAAAACGGTGGAATTCGAGTGCGGCATCTATCGATCATCGACTTCTTGACTAGCTCAATTTGTCCAGAAGAATTTCGAGTGGACATTCAACAGGCTCATGAAGAGGTGGCTGTTGCGTGCCTGGATGCAATGATTAGCAGTCTCAAATTCAACATGTGCGGGTTGGAGAGCTCGCTTTTATTGAACGAAGAAGTGGAAGATATGGAGAAGCGAGTAGAGGAGAAGATTTCGGATGAACTGCAATACAGCTGTATGCATTGGTCCAGTCACCTGGCTCATTGTCCTTATCCCGCTCACCCGGACACAATGAGAAGGTTGGAGAGGTTTTTCGAAGATATGCGCCCTCTATATTGGATTGAGGCATTAAGCGTGATGGGAGAGATACCGATTGGAATTCCAATGCTGCGACAGGTTGTAGTATGGGCTAAGGCAAGTGATTAGAAGATGTTTGTGGAAGATTCTGACCAAATACGGGGAACAGGGACTACGGATTCCGGTGTTGGAAGATATTGATGATGTACTTCGGTTTCTACTTGCGTTCCGAGTGCCGATTATGGCAAGTACACCTCATATATACATATCAGGATTGGGATTTACACCGAGGGAATCGGTGTTATGGAAAAAAGCAGGCGGACGATTTGAAAAGATGATAAGAGTGGAGAAGGGGCGAATGGAGAGGTGGCCAGCTCGTCCAATTATATGGACAGGACATAGCTTTTCTGTGCTTAGTGTCGCATACTCTCAAGATGGTCGGTATGTTGTCTCTGGCTCCGACGACAAGACTATTCGAATCTGGGATACTGAGACTGGAGCTCCGGTTGGTGAGCCATTGAAGGGCCATACCGGATTGGTTAAGAGCGTGGCATACTCTCCAGATGGTCGGTATGTCGTCTCTGGCTCCTGGGACAACACTATTCGAATCTGGGATACTGAAAGTGGAGCTCCGGTTGGTGAGCCATTGAAGGGCCATACCAGCTCGGTTTCGAGCGTGGCATACTCTCCAGATGGTCGGTATGTCGTCTCTGGCTCCGACGACAACACTATTCGAATCTGGGATACTGAGAGTGGAGCTCCAGTTGGTGAGCCATTGAAGGGCCATACCGATTTTGTTAACAGCGTGGCATACTCTCCAGATGGTCGGTATGTCGTCTCTGGCTCCAACGACAAGACTATTCGAATCTGGGA
>WSTP01000253.1:4722-16547 GCA_019627735.1 Serendipita sp. 400
AGAAAATTCACTAGCTCACCGCCGAAGAAGTGACCAACTCTGGTCTCACGTTTATGGAGGAGAAGAGGGCCAGAGGACTCGCCGGTACGATGCACCTCTACAACATGAGAGCAATGGAGCGTGTGGCGTGGAGAAAACATGGAAGTCCTGAGGGATACGACGCAGCGTCAGTTGATGTTACGAAATGTGCCCACTAATTGAGTATCCTAACGCAAATTCGCTCGTGATAGTATTCTAAACGCCCGTGACCTTTGGGTCGCGAAGGGCAAGGACCAGCTCACGTTTCCGTTCGTACCGAGGCCGTTTAGATCTCGTCGCCAGACGCGTTGCAAGTCCTGTAATACACAATTCCCTACACCGACGCACTTGCTCATGGATAGATGCAATCCATGTCGTGGTGTCGTTGCTCCACCCGCAATGCTTTATCGAGACCTTGCTCAAGACCTCATGGACATGGCGGAAGAAGAAGCATACGATGAAGACGCTTATGATGAAGTGCCCGAGGAAGGAGAGTATGATGAGGATCACGATTTCTGTGGCTGCAAGACTTGTGAAGCGATCGCAATGTTCTATAGGCGTTGACCGAATGCTATGGTCTAGTATATGGCCTTTAGTGCTCACTGTCGTAGCTAATATACCCTACAATAGCCAATAAAGAGTGTTTTTCTTCTTGTTCAATGATGGAACATTATGACTGATTTTGAGATAATCTCCTGGCAAACTCGACAAGCCCCCTATCCGTACAAATCACATCTTAGCATTTATTTTGACCCAATTTCGGTTTTGAACGCACCTAACACCTCTTCCTGTCATCCCAGGCTTTTGATAAGGGCCGGCCCTTGTCGCCTGTGAGAGAATATTAACAACGAGGAAACCGTGACATGTGATAGCTAGAATAATTCGCACCTCCATCGTTCCAGCAATGTCAATATGCGCCCACTCCACCTCAGGTGCCTTCCCGTCCTTTCCTTCAATCCCATCGACGAATGCCTACGCCAACCCATGAGCTATTGTCAGTAATAGTAAGCAATCACAACCTACTTTCAAGAAGAGCGCAGCAGTGCAGCTCCCTCCTGGCCTACCACCGGTATTTATTAAGTCTGCCATGCCTATAGTCCATGCATATAAGATATCGGTATTGGGAGCGCATGTGACTCTTGTACCTTTGTAAATCTGTGGTCCAAAGTCTTCGTCCAAAGGCATTCGCCAGAAACGATCGTATTCTGCTTCGCCAGCTGCATGCAAAGTGCTCCAGAGACTGTCGGTTGTCTTTATTACAGTCAATCATTTGACCCGCTCCCTTAGGATAAACATACCGAAAACACGCCCGTGAAAATTTCCCCAAGTGCGATTTGTATTGCTCTAAGGGCACAGAATGAGTCGATGTGCGAATGGTCATTACGGCACGTACCCGGTCAAAGTGGCGACGTCAATCAAGGTGTGAGGCTTGAACTCTCGGGAAACATAGGTCAATGCATCTTGATGACACGCAGATGAGTGCGATTATCACACGCCAGATGGAAGACGTTACCGGCAAGGACAACTGGGTCATCTCATCAGCCAGGGAAAGCAAGATAAAACAAATAATAACATACGGCGACCTTCCGCATCCGTATTATCCACTTCAACGCTTAAATCAAGGTATGAGATAAAATCGGTCATTAAATCATCTTCACTCACGTCTTCCCGTTCATTGCCACGAAACTGGATAGAAAAGAAGCTGTGAGAATAGAACCAAGCACTGGGGATCTGATCATACACATCACCAGGTTTGGTAGCTCTTCCTCCCGGCATATTCTCTGTGAGAGGCGCCGCTAACACAACATTAATAGGCAAACCGAGTTTCACAATGGTGAGAAGAGCCGAGACAACGGTTGCTGCTCCACCCATATCACCCCTCATGAGCTTCATCCCCTGATTTGGTAATCAGCGTATAATCTGGAGGGAAGGCGCTGTCGTACGTACAGCGCCTGGCTTAAGAGATATTCCTCCACTGTCAAATGTGATACCTAATTGTCTATTAGGAATTTGGTGCGCCACAATATCAACCATTTACCCTTTCCGACGAGGCCTAGAGGACGGGCATCTGGGTTCGACGCTCCTTTATAATGACTATGGAACCGATTAGTACATCACCACATAGATATATAAGAACGTACATTTCCAGGAACTTAGCCGGTTCTGCTGTTCCCTGGGTGACAGAAAGGAATGTTCTCTAGACTAATGTCAACCAAGCTTCCAACCTGTGCTCTCCAACAGCTCACCATGCTCTTTTCCGATGCCCATGCTATTTTAGAGAGTAAATGATAAAGTATAATAGACGTATGAGGGAAAATACGCCACCTTCATCGTGTACGTGTATTTCGACCTTGTCGAGCCCTTCAAACTCCTTTACCACCCTTTCGCAGAATATCTATTTCGATGTTACTGCGGTTTATTGGGTAGTACTCGAGATACTTGCCGTTGGCGTAAGCATATTGGCAGGAAGCTGAGAAGAATAGGATATGAGCGACCCTCGCTAGAGGCAGTGGCGTTGAGGACGTACTTCCATGAGCTACGGAGGATGGTTATTCGTGCATCATAGATATAGGAGATAACTTACTTCTCTGGCTAAGTTTTGGCCTTGTGCGTAGAGCTCGCCCGTGTTCCATTGTAATCCTGATTCCGAACGTGGTTGGCTAGAAGCACAGCTTACAGATGGAACTGGATCTCTTTCCTTTGTTTGAAGAGTGAACTCGAACAAGGCAAGGTTGGAAGCCACCGCTGCAATCGAGATCATATGTGATGAGTGCAAACTGAGTAAAACGAGAGGGCCTACCAGCATCGTGATCTGATATATTATCAGCTACAATACCAATCGAGCGTGCTCCAGCGTCTTTGGCAGCTTTCACTGCATCTCCCACTGCTCGTCGAGTAGCTTCCCTGGTCGCGTTCTGGCTGGTGCTACCTTTACCGAGAGCGACAAGAGAAAGTGTAGGTCCATTCTCTTGATGAATTATTCTTTTCTCGAGAGCTTTGGTCGATTTAGCATTAGTTGCGGTCCAAACAGAAGAGATATTGAGAGAAGAAGGGTATGCTGAGGGCAACTGTGTGATTTCGCCATTTGGAAGTACTGGAAGTACCAATGCATCAAAACCGGATTTTGTGGACGACATTCTTTGGAATTTATTGAGACTTGGCGAAAGATGGTTGTATGCAAGTCGCTGGATCCGGTTGCGCAGCATTCCGACTCCACAGGTGTGTGCGCTGGTCAACGTAGACAAGGAAAACTCTGTCTATTTGAGAATGTTCGATCAAAAAAATAAAACCAGCCAACAGCAGCGGCTTTCAACAGGAACAACAACTCTGACAGGCGGGCTTTGAAAACACAGCTTCTTGGCCGTTTGCAACTTGGACCTGCTCCATCTTAGAGCTCTTCGCCAGCCCATCTTCCGTTAATTCTCATCTCTCAAGCAGTTGCTCTTAATCATCGTCCTGTGCTTCGAGTATGTCCGAAATTCGCAGAAAGCTCGTCATTGTCGGCGACGGAGCTTGCGGTCAGTTCTAAACCATTTGGATGTCTTCTTATGGGTCGCTGATATTTGATTTGCCTTTGTTAACCTCTTATTTTCATCTATTGAAACCGCGCCATACCCTGCGCTTCTTGCTGAAACCCGACTGGCACGACTGGTGTTCATTTTACTGATTTTGGCTCCATAATACCTCCAAAACCTCTGAATCATCGCTCTCAATCGCTTTTTGGCGCTCCACGTACGCGTGCGCTCTTTGTCGGCGTCAACACACCACAGGCAAGACCTGTCTCTTGATCGTATTTTCTAAGGGAACATTCCCGGAGGTATGTCAGTTTACATTAGAATCGGGCTGTCTGCACCGCGGGCCTACTCGTCGCTATCAATCGTTCCACCTGTGCTGATATTACCCATTCTAGGTTTATGTTCCTACCGTATTCGAGAACTACGTTGCAGATGTTGAGGTGGACGGAAAACACGTCGAACTCGCTCTATGGGATACCGCTGGACAAGAAGATTACGACCGCCTTCGCCCACTTTCCTACCCAGATTCCCACGTCATCCTGATTTGCTTTGCTATCGACAGTCCTGATTCTCTGGATAACGTTCAAGAAAAGGTTCGTCTCAGCGGTCGTTCATCCCTTAGCTATTCTCAACCCTCTGCTCCACCTTCTAGTGGATCGCCGAAGTAATGCACTTCTGCTCGGGTCTTCCCATCATTCTCGTAGGATGCAAAAAGGATCTCAGGCGCGACCCAAAGACAATCGACGAGCTGCGTAAGACAAATCAGCGCCCTGTGACTCCTGAAGAGGTACATCCCAGCGCCTATCTAGATGACTCACTGGCTGACTGCTGTCTAGGGAATGGCAATTGGACAGAAGATCGGTGCTCGTCACTACTTGGAATGCTCCGCCAGAACAGGAGAAGGTGTCCGCGAAGTCTTCCAATATGCCACTCGCGCTGCCCTTCTTTCTCGAGGAAAATCCAAGAGCAAGAAATGCGTGATTGTTTAAATGAATTCGTAGACATCGGTCTTTACTTTTGATGGCCACCCAATACCTTCCCATTTACTTGCATTTCCAACTATTTGGCGGCGTCGAGATCGGTTTCGTGGCGCTCCCTTTTGACATACGTTGCTTCATGACGCAGTCCTTTTACTTCATTTCATAACGTGCCTTGACGCTTATAAATGACATTTTCTTTATCCTTCGTATGTTCTGAATCCACGAACATTGAATAGAAAGGCGAATATTGCTTAGGGCTAATAGATAATTGCTACATGAAAGAAAGAAAGTCCAAGGGGGCTATAGCGCCAATAATTAGTGAGGTGCAGGAGAGTGAGAGCGCAGATCGACATATGGAGGAGGGCGATGTTGACTGTCGCCCTGTGGTGCTACTGCTGCATTAAGATATGGAGGGGGCTGCGATGAGAGACCACCCATCTCTTGTGTTGGAATCGATGAGTGGAGTACAACCTCTTCGATGGATGGCGGCATCTCTACAGGCGCCGCTTGGGCATTAACGAGAGCGGTATCTGGGCTAGGGGGAGGGAATGGGGGAGGCGACGTGCGATACTCGACATCAATCCCGGGAGGAGGGTCGGTAGGTTCATCTGTGAATGGTGGAGCTGGTGCTTCAACATCGTTCAGTTGCAATGCATGTTCAAGGTGGTCCAATTCATCTTCTTCTCGATCCCTGAATGTAGTGTCAGTCGTAGTTGCCACACCTAATCCTCTGCCGATAGCCTCGAGTGCTCGCTCAGGGCGATCTACTAGATCCGCTAGCGCGGTGACATCTGTATCCTCCTGTACGTTTTCAATGGCGGGTGGTGGCTCCGCACCACTCCCAAAGGACGCCTCTAAACCATCGAACTGTTCTTCAGGTCTAAAGCCGAACAATCTTCCTTCTCCTTCGCGCTCAAGGATGCCATCAGGGTCCTCAGCGGCACTAGCTTGCTGAGAGCTATGTGGAACTTCGTTTGGCGTATATCCTCCATACGGTGAATGTTGAACATTGGAAGGGCCAGACATTGGAACGACATAGTGAGCTTCAGACTCTAAGAAAGTTGGTAGTCTAGAGGATCCTGCTTGCATATACTGGGGATCAGATTGTGCAAATGGTGGTGGCGGCGCGTCTCGCTCTTCGAATGGAGGTGGCGCTCCGGAAACACTCGGACCAGGTGGTCCTAAGTCCGCCTCTACCATCCGGTTTGTTTGTGTTGGGGGCTTGTCGAACTTCTTGTGATATGCACGCTCTATATCGATGTCACCTGTTTGTTCACCTTTTCTTGCCAAAGGGGGCAGCAACGTGATAGGGATTGCGACCTTGGCCACTTGTTGGACGGGTGAGCCATGAGTAATATTTCGTTCTGTGTTTTGATTCAGGAAGTTTACTGATACTTCTAGAGAAAACTCGACGGAATGCAAGGTCGTGTGTTGGGTGATTGTGCAGTCGTAAGCCCCATTGGGACCAGAAGACGCATCAGAGGCAACCTGAACGGGGCTGGAAGGCAGCTCTGAGGCGCGAATAAGCAGTCGTACCCGTACCGGGCGAGAGGAATGGAATCGTGCAGAGGCTCCAGACCTCATCACAGCCGTACGGAATTCGTTTGGGGATTCGAATGGTGTGAGAGCCTCAATGGTATCTCCATCAACATTATTTCTTTCAAGTGAAGCTGATGTCGAAGGTAATGAAGGTTCCCCGTTGAAGGGTCTTGTTTCAGATGTGGCATGATCGGTCCCACAAGTAGAAACAGACGCTGACGCCGACCCAGTGTTTTCTGAATGGCTTGAACTTTCGTGAGAGACCAATTTTGTAGTCCGAACGAGTTCCACCTTGATATTGCGAAGGCGAATCCTTGACTGTGCGATGCGTTCCATATTGGGCACTGGAATTGTGACATAAACTGGGATGATCTCTCCTAATCTATAGCTCAGTCTGGACACCTGGATTTCAATCCTACTGGGAGAGTCCATTGTATACGTCCGGGGGATCAAGGGGATTAGTGATCGGTCATCTGGCGAATAGCGCTTGATATCAATATCTTGAGCCGTTACAAGGGGCTGTTTTGAGTGATCCGAAGGGTATAGAGTTGCTATAAGCTGATGAGATAAAGAGGAATAAGGTGTCCTTTGTATATAAATTAGGCTTAGGCTTAGGCTTCGTAAGCGGATGCAAAATCTCTGCATACCTAACTGGCTGAGGTGTATCACTCAATAATAGAATAGAGAAATGAGATGTCGTTGGAGGAGATGATGAAGGGTTCGAAGATGTCCCAGGAGCCGACAAAGGCAACGCGCTGAACAAATCCAGTGTGTGGCTAGCAAGTTGGACAGTGTCGATCCCGTTACGTTCGACACTAACCAAAGCTATTGTTCTGAAAAGCGTTATTAGGATGCTTTATGTATACTTTGATACTTTGCTGCCGCTCACAGTCGATTCCACATGCCTGGCAGAGCGCCTTTTACATGCACTTCTCCTTCTACTGAGCTTGTCTCATCCACGCCCAGATAGCCATTCTGAAATTGTATCGAATTACTTGAAGGAACTATTAGTAATTGTATCGCAGGGACCTCTGAGAGTTGGGTATAAATCGGAGGAGGCGCTGGCCTGGACATCGTTGGGTTCAAGGTATATCGTAGACCTTACCACAGCATTGCGCCGCTTGAAACACGTAGTCGAGCACTGCTATTAATATCCTTTGACAGAATACTATGCGATTTCATGCTAACTGGTGGATAAGAGACGATTAGGACACTCCACGAAAGCAATGGACTTCCAATTCGACCAAGCCGGAGAACCAAATGATCCTATCTGCATCAGTAGTGACGAGGAGTCTGGTATCTTGACTTACACGCCCTCAAAAGTGAAGGAGACGACTTACCTGGTTCGTTCCGCCAAAAGGCCCTATGAACCAGATACAGTACGGCTCTGCTCTTAATCCTTCTATATCTGACTGACACAATCTTACTTTCAAGTCGAACCAAGAGTCTCCCTCTAAAAGGAGGAGATCGCGTTCCTTAGTAGGATACCCACTTGGATCTGGGGGACCCAGAGTCCTCCATTCTTCATATGAAGGAAACGACCTCGATAGCGACGAATCTCGGGCTCTTCCTCGATTAAGCGGACTTGACTTCGTTGATCGCGCCATCAACCAATGGCAAAAGTCAACACTTGTGTACAGTGTTCTGCCAATAGTAACATGTGGACGACGAATTCCATCTCTCCCTGGGCTGAATGGGAATCAGTTGGCTACTTCAATGCAAATCAGGGGTGTAACTCATGAGCCGTTAGTACAACGCCATATACGGACATCAATTAGAAGTCCATCAAATCTCCCAACCGTTTTCAGTCGTTTAGAGGGCACAAACATGCGGTTTCCTGGTTTACGACTAGGCGGTAGGTCCACAGCCCATTTATTCCGCTCTCTCTACTTCAACTACAGTAAAGGCTCGACCAACGTCATTTCGCAATGTGGAAATATTGCTGCCATAGCTGCAAATACGAACGGTGTAATGACTGAGGCGAGTAAGTAAATTGTGCCTAATACCAATACAATTTCTGACCTAATAAAAGTAAATGCCTCGGCTGCAAACCGTGAGGGATTCATTGTTCTATCTCTGGACAGTAACAAGTGTGAGGTTTCGACCCCAGAGATGATTGCAAACTGACTAGCTTACAGTCGAAATGCTACCAATCATGTCACCTGCACATGTCCAAAGCCAGTTCTCTATGGAATACGAAATGGACCAGTCTTCCGAAGGTCATCTAATCTTTGAGAGCGTATTCGATGTTCAGTTTGATCCAGCGAGGTATGATGTAAACTTTGATGATCCCTAAGAAATCTTGATTCCATTCCATTACCAGACCTAAAAAGTTGTTGACCTCGGGGAATGACTTCACCATACTCGGATGGAACCTCGTTGAGAGTCTGTCAGCGGGCTTGTGTGTTACACGTTTCACTGACAACGACTCTGATACCACCAGTAAGCATGAATTTTCCATTACTTTTCAATGTCTCATGACGCTTCAGTCACGAAGTACTTTAATGCTCGGCCGCATCACATTCGCTTCTGCCCCTCGAAAAATCACTGGGGAACAAGGCAAACCCAAATGTCCACCTTTGCAGTTTCAGACGGCGCAGGGTGTGTGTGCTTTACTATGGTCAAGGTTCTGGCTGAACTGAGGACCTATGCAGCAAAATCCACATCGAATGCTATACAAAGGAAAGTGTACTACGTCACATCGATAAAAAGCCTGGCCGACAAGTGTCTTCCCTCTGCTGGGGTCTCAATCGTACTGAAACTGTTGTATTTGGCGGCACCGAAACCGTGGAAGCTAGAAATGGCTTAACAGCCGGTGTTCAAACAGGGTTCCTAATTCACCCAAACGGTGATGTAGCGGATAGGAAGTATACCAACTCACAGGACGAGGTCGAGCAGCTTGCGGTAAATCCACAAGGTGAGGAACGTTTATGCAATGAAGCATATTCTCATTCAATTAAAGGTGACATCATTGCTTCATTGACAAGAAAATGCGACAGTTCGAAGATAAATTGCATACAGTGTGATCAAAGGAGTATCAGTGCGACGCATACATTGTCGCTATACTCCATTTCAGACCAGGCAGGAAAGTTTACGCGAAAAAAGCAAAGTCCAACCCTCATTGGTAGTGTTGAACTACCCAGATTCTCAAGCTCTGACAGGAGCGATGAGGCAGGCGCAGTCGTTTCCCTTGCGTGGAGTCCCTGTGGAACGTATATTGCCGTGGCACGAGACGACGATTTTATTGACATATTTGACTCAAGATTCTTGGCATCAGAGCCATTGATGCGACTGAAGCATGAAACCCCGAAGGTAGCACGAACACGAAGACCCGCAATGGACCTTCGGGGCAATGTTTCTCGTTGTTGTAGAGTCCCTTGCAAATACCCTGAACATGGAATTACGGGGATGCAATGGATCGAAGGCTCTGGATACTATGGGGGTCTTGGACTTATATCTGGAGGGGGCGATGGTAGGTCCTTTGAAATTTAGCTTCCCAAATTACTCATCAGTAGCTTAATAGGGTGTGTTCGATTATGGGACACTCGAAAAGTGGACACAAACCATATTCTTGCTCGACTTGAGGTTTGCTCCCAATAAATTCTGTAACAGACTATTGAGTATTTTAAAGACAAGTATTGCGAGCCTCAGTATTGGGGACATCTCCAGAAAGGAGTGTCCATTGATTGTGTGAGCGACTTTATCTCAAAACTCCAAACATTATTCCTCATCTTTTACAGCGGTGACAATGACGGCCTCGTCCAATGGTTCACAGCCAGACCATCCTGAGACATCAACTGTTAGGAGGCCCTATTCTCGTCTCATTCAGTATATATCATCACAAAAACAGAGCAGCTCTATTACGTTGTCATAAATATTCTGAAACGACCAACAAGATGTGCAACGAAATGGGGCTAAAAAATGGACATGAAGAATTGGAGAATGTAGACAAAAGACCGGTAGCAGCGCCATTAATTAAAGTCGCAGAGGAATCTGCAAGGGTTTTGGAACAAACGATCAAGGAAACAACTCAATTTTCTTTGTTTCATGTAGCATCAGACTCCAATTGCACAATAAGCTCTTCGTCTTGGTCCTGGGAGCTCTCATCATCGTTTGTGAGATGTAAATGCACAATATTCGTAGAGAGTAACGCGCTTGAATCCGCCCCGGCGCCTAGGGGCCGGTATGCGGTACTAGCGCAACTATGTTCGCCTGAGGCGGAACAAGGGATATGGAACCGATCTGAGACTCTCCCCAGTCTCTCCTGGATCCATTCTGCGAACTGTGGTCGTACTCGCCTACAATCACGCACATCAACCATTTTTATTCGAGCCGGAAGCCCCACCGCAGGCGCCCCTCCAGGGCACATTGCATTCGGTGTGGTAGGATTCCTAGCCTCCACGAGTCTCCGCAGTGCCTCTTCTCGCACATAATGAGCCCTACGGAGTACAACCATCTCCAAGGAGGGTAGTGCCCACGTTCGGTATGGCCTAATCCAAGACGAGGTACCCGCAGTGGGCATCGAGAGCGAAAGGAAGAAGTTGTCGTCTACTTCTGAATCGTAGAACTCGAGACGTTTGATGGATTTCAGTGAGAGACCGGTCGTGCCTGACACAAGGCGGCAATTGCGAAGTCTTAAGGTGTGGAGTGGAGGATTCGACCGAAGGTCAAGGACGTTGAGAGTCCTCATGAGCATGAACGCATCCACGTCGTTCATTTGGAGCACTTCCAAAAGCGGGACGAGAAGGTAGGGTAGGAGGGCTAATACGACGACGTTGCCTGACAGTGAGTGCAGCCTTCCAAGTTTCAGCGGTGTAATTCTGCCTCGGCCAGGAGGGTCAAAGTCGTGATCGACAGGTAGTCGCAACGTAAGTCTCTCCAGGTCCGGACATCCATCCAAAACACCCCAGAGGTCTACCATCCTCTTCATACGTCCAGACACTAGAGTTAACGTCGTAAGCCCAGACAAAAAGGTCGCTGTTGGCCATGCAGAGGTATACAGAGCGACATGTTTGATGTTTGGAGCTGGTCCCAAGGTGAGGGTCTTGCAAGGTAACAATCGCCTGTTCCGCCTTGCAGCAGGAGCGTCTGATTCTCGCACAAGGAAAGTTTCCAAGTTGGGGGCTGATCCGGAGGCGAGACGGATGCATATGTGTACGCAATCGTCCAGGTTCGTCTCGAGATCAAAATGCCGCCACCTGGCAACATGAGCGGCCAAGGTCGACATTATCTCTTCAAATGTGGCTGTAGAATACCGGGTCGTGTCCTCCACGGCGCGGTATCGTATGTCCAGTCCCTCTACAGTGCTGGTCCTCTCTACCCACAAACGCGTGATGCGTACTTGGTCGGGTATAGGCAGATGTGTGGGAACAATAATGCGACACCATAGGCGCGGATATTCTAGTGCTGCAATTCTCCAATCAACACACACTGAGGAGAGTTTCCATATAGCGTGAGTATCCTCTGCTACACAATAAGCGAAGATTTCGGCAAGAGTTTCGACGGGCAGATACAAAGCGGGCTGAAGTCGGTTTTTATCTCGGCATATTTGTGCTCGAAGGTTTGCACGCTGTGCCAGGAGCGAGCGGTGGCGTTCCTGCGCCGCTATAACAGCGGCATGCGCGGCCGCGACTTGCATATCTAGGGCTGATAAGTGTATTTGTCGCGCAAGTATTGAGTCTTTGGCCATGGAGCGCTGTTTAGGGTTGGGAGGCCTGTCGAAATGAAGCAGTTGGGACGCCGGGGATGATTCTGTAGTATGAAAATCGAAGTT
>WSTP01000255.1:0-18511 GCA_019627735.1 Serendipita sp. 400
GACGAACTGAACCAGGCGAACAAAACGCTTGATTTCGAATTCAAATGTTGCTGGTTGGGATTTTCGCATTATCAAATCGCGTATCTGATCCTAGATATTTGTAGTCTGGGCCAATTAGAATATTTAACCTTGGGCATCTTATGCATATTACGCCGTGGAGTGGGGGAGGAGGATGCTCGAAGGGACGGAGGGAGAATGGCCTGCATCCAAATCAGGCCACTGCTCCGTTTCCTGGCAGTAACGATGTGTCCCCGGCTCAAATATGTTCCTAGAGCATACATGCAACACACTCAGTTCTGTGTGCTTGGTTGTATCGAGAATTGGAAAGCTGCCGGGCTACTATCGGTCTTTAAGGCCCGAAAGCTCGCGAGAAAACGTTTGAATGACCATAAACAATAAATGGGATAAACAAGATACGTTGGATCTTGGTAACTATTATAAATTTTCTTACCCGAGCGCTCCGATAATGGCCTCAGATGCACGCAGTAATAGCCGCATTTTTTGTTTCCCCTGATACTATAGACTAATGGTAGAACACCCAGTATCTATGGTGTTGTGTTCAATTGGTCTAATTGTTGGGAGGAAAGGGCATTGACATCGATGGCTGATTCCAGCGAATTGTCATGGGGCCAGCCTCTTTGTGTCCGTTATCTTTGCTTGGTCTAGGTCAAAATCATGAAGGCCGATGGAAAGACGTGCCACTTTCCTTATTACCTATATGGAACGCCGGTCAGTCCTCATTTGCTAAATACCGTATTGTTTCTCCCACTGGGCCAACATCGGTCTTTAAGGCCCGAAAACTCGCAATAAAGCGTTCCGGTGACCATAAATAATGATTGATTCCCTTGAAACTTGGTTAATTATCATAACTGCTCTCGTCCGAGTGTTCTGGTAGCCTCAACTGCACTCGTAGGGGAGTGATAGCCGTATTTTCTGTTTCCTCTGGGTACCATAGACTGGATGTAGAAGACCGGTATCTATGGTGCTATATTCAATTGTTGCAAAGAAAGGGAACTGATATCGATGGATGAATCAGCCTAGTTCCAGCGATTTGCCATAGGCCAACTTCTTTATATCCGTTATCTTTGCTTGATCTATGTCAGACTCATGAAAGCCGATGGGATAGCGTGCCACGCTACTTAAAACCCACATAGAATGCTGATCAGTCTTCACCCCCGTCCTCGAAACTTGGCAGCTGGCTAAACTATTATCGGTTATACGACCCAAAACGGGATCATAGTAAGATCAGGAAGGGCGGATGATAGCCGGTTCTCTCTGTTCTTCTGGGAGCTATGTCCGACCGTTGGTAGGAGATGCCAGCTTCGTGATGCGTTGGTTATTAATATGCCGGTATCTGACCATCGTCTATGGGAGCAGCCTCTTCGTGTCCGTTCTCTGCGCTATTAATGCGTTTCATACTGGTGAGGGCTAAAGGGACTTTACTTACGACCCGCGTGGATGCTTATCAGACGGACTGATTCCAGCCAGTCTCTCCATTCCCTCCCCCGGTCGGCAGTCCCCCCTTTATTGGCTTTATGCTAATAGACGTGTTTATGTCAGTAAGAGCAGGACTTTCACTCCAAACCACCCCGATAGGGGGTCTCAGGGTAGGGACGATAAGGCCTTGGGGGGGGGTTGTTACTGACGAACTGCCATCGACGGCCAACCACATAAGATAACGACACTATCGTGTTATAGTCGCCGGAGCCTAATTGGTTTGTTATCGTTATCAGACATGGTTACCGCTTCCACATGACATTTACCTTTTCACTCTTGCTCGCTCTTGTTCATTCTTGCTCCCTTTCTCGCCATTATTTGAGGACCCACTTCTCCCAGCATCTACCGGTCGTCTCAGTTGGGCAAAGGCTCAGCTACTGCTGGCTTGTTTGCCACACTACCGGTAGCGTGGAGTGTCTATTAGCTGGCACTGGCACATTTGGATGACTTTCGTGGCAAATATCTTCTATTGGCTCTCGGTAAATACTGTCCCTCGTCTCGTGTCCGGGGATTCCAATCACCTCGTTGTGAATATTAGCCGGTTTTCTTCGTTCTCCTGCTAGCACTATGCGCGATGCATGAACCAGCGCAAGGTGATAGCGTATTTCTGGTACTGTTACCTGTTAGTCTTCCTGTATCTAGTTTATTGCGGCCCAAAAATAAAGAAAAGGGAAAACAAAGGCGGGAGCCAATGAATGTTTTAATTTGGGTGTTCTACTCTTTTTTCTTATTGGGAAGATATATTCACTTTGATTGGATACAGCGGTTGAGAATAGTTTGAGAGTCAGGTCGAAACGAGAAATCTAAGCAGTCGCTTCGTTTGTCCCTACGGTTCCCTTTTCTACGCGACACTCTATCCACAGGATCTGATACACGCCCGTCACCTTTGGAAACAGAGATAAAAATGGATTGCAGCAAGTGTTTATTCAGAGAATAAGATTATTGATTGTCTCATACTACAACTTCGATTGGGCTTCGTACGCTTTCTACGCAAAGCTTATTATTGGCTCATGCCATTATATACCTCCTAGAGGCTGATTTAGACTTGATATTACATAATGGTCGGGTTCACGATGTGATAAGACTCTACTCTATCGCGGTGTTACGTTGCCGGTAACCCGAACGGATGGTGATCCCCACTAGTTTCGAAGTTAGAAGATTTTGTGAGGATGTAGAGAGAAGTAGATACGTAGTAGCCGACGGATGCCCCTCAGGAATTGTGGCGGAAGAGGAAACGAGGTTATTCTCGATCTCCATGCCCAGTAAGCGTACAGTAGCTGATCTTTACGAGTCGAAAATCCTCCACTTGATTCGCCTAGCTACTGTGCCTAATCCCTCTTACTCGTCCTATCACTCAGTCTGTATCTACTCGATATACTCCGATGTCACGGCCAGCCGCCGCCGGCTCCGGCCACCGGCTCTAGTCGCCTTCCCAATTGGGAAAGCGACTAGTCGACCTCCCTTTTCACCTCCCTTGTTCATTATCCCTTCTTCTTCATCCCCTTCATCTTCCTTCCTTTTCCATCCCATCCTCCTTGACTACCTTGTCCAACAAGGTAGCCATTCATCGCCCCCTTCCTTTCTATATAATCCCTAGCTAGTTTATTCACGTATCCTCAGCTAGAAAACTTCGTATTCCATTCTATTTACATCCTCATTCTGCCTAAGAACATCAACCAGCCCTCCAGAGTACCACCTACCCTTTCCAGTCGATCCCAAACCCCTCCAAACCCCTTCTCCTTCCATTCGACCTCCATTCGACCTCCATTCGATCCTATTCCTGGCTAGTCACCCCTGGTGAAGTGGCCAGCCACCCGACCCCAGAGTCCGGTACTCCGTATCTTGAGTCCGGACTCCGCACCACCGCCCCATCTCTGACATCCGACGAGAGCTATGCATCCTCCCTTTGGGTATTGGAGATGGCGCAGGTGTACTAGTTCTTCGCACGCAAGGGTCTGATATATATATATCGCTGCATAGGTTGAACGGAACGGATGAAAGTGACTATTAGCCACCCCAGACTGAGCTGGATCACCGCCCACGGAACGCTATTTGGAGTCTCCAGCTCGGTTCAGATCAATCCGTTGATAAGGATACACCCCACAGAATTAACTCGACAGACGGCGTCGTCGAGTCAACACAGGCGTCGATCCCAGCACGACCACCTTTTCGCACATCCCCTTTGATAATCGCTCGCCCCACCTTACCTTACAGAGAGCACATGCTTGCTTTCATGTCGATAATGTGGACGATATACCATCCAACAGAGATATTTTTCGATTTCTTCACCGTCCAAGGTATCCAAGATATAGTAGCCGTCGGGGCGGTTGCGTTCCATGGGAAGGCTTTAGCGTCCATAACATAGTGATAAACCCCATTATACGGTTTCTCTACCTCATTTAGCGACGATTAGGTCTGTTGAGCGATCCATGAGGTCGAGGACAGGGTTCAACTTGTAAACCGATGTCGAAACTTGAACTGGACCTTCGTACGCCGCGCCGGCAAGACACGACCATCTCAACGATACCCCTTCCCATGGCCTCAAATATGGAATATGAAGACAAAGGGTAGGTCATGGGTCGCTTCACGTCCGTAGACGGGTCATTGATACCGTTCTCGCTTCGACAGGCTCTTGTATCTTCACCGTAAGGCTTTGCTTTATATTTTGACGAGTATTTCCTCTCATTTCCAACTAGACGTTACAGTTGAAAAGGCCATAAAGTCGGGATACCGCGTCAAGTTGAACGTCGATCGTTCAGATATGCAGTTGACGAGGAACGAATAAACTTCGGTATGGAAGCCGCAAATAATTCCGTGAGTTGAATATGTACAGTTTGTATATCTACTGAGATATCGCTCGTGATGGTCAGCGAGATTACCGAGTCGTCGAAAGTTCATGTTATGCTGAAGACTGTACAGACCATAGCAAGTGTCTCGTTTGGAAAAGGGGAATCCGTAGTCGACATCGATGTCCATGAGGTAGCGCCAAAGTGGAATGGCGTTCTTTGACGTACCGAGATAGAAGAAGCAACGTTTCGTCAATAGCCTGTCATGGTTACGGTCTCGTTTCGCTCCCTTCCTAATGTGTGTCTTCCCTTGTCTCCTACACGCGTCCGCTGGGTAAGGTCTACAGCCGGAATCGGTAAGATCCACTCTTCAAAACTTGCAGGAAGCCATGGGAGAGTTTCGTCATATCATGGGAGATTCGACGCAGAAGAATTTGGACACGGTCATTGGATGTGGCGTCGCATTCTCAGAGGTTAGTGACAGTATTCGAGTCTATTTCCGGTTCTATTAATAATCAGTTAGACCTACGATCTAAAGCGAAATTCAGCGTTTCAACTGTTACTTTCGACGTATGTCCATCATCCGTCGTTCGTGTCAGTTCTGACGCTATCACATCCTCACTAATAAGTAGCTCCTCAAGCAGCAAAAGCAGCGGGATCGAATAACATCTGCCCTTTCTCGACAGCTAAACCGAGTGGTGCCATTTGCAGACGAGACGTTGAAGGAGGTCGTGGAGAACAATACGGACATACTACGAAAATCAACTGGGAGACCATATACCTTGACGCTGGATGTAGCCGAGTTCTCTTGCGACTAAGTCAAACGGAATCGTTTTAAGAGGTTGGTCGTTATGTCTCAATGCAGAGGAGAAGTCAAGATGCTGAGCAATCGAATATTACCCTTTACTTGGCGGAGGAGGAGAACGAGATTGGACGCTGGCACTGTTCAGCCTAATTACCGTCCGTGTCTGATCACTTCTAGCTTTCAGCAAATAACTGCACCTGAGAAGGTGAACGTTCGACAGCTGGATCTTGGAAGATGAGTGGCGAAACTTCTTCGCATGCGAGGGACTGATATATGCGCCCGTAAAGGTTGCACCGACCGACCAAGACGGCGAGCCGTCCTCAAACTGGGTGAGTGGGATGTGCAACGTATATGTTGGATATTGCGGACCATACTTTCGTCCGACTGACGGAGAGTTTCAGGATTGGGGATGCATAGAGAGAATAAAGGAGAAAGAGATACCGACGGTTGGATGAATGACCGACCGACGCGGGGGGGGGGAACATCAATGACGACGATTGTTTCATTATATCACCAGATTTGTGCATCTCGTGCTGGGTTTGTTGATGGAATTTGCCAATTGACGAAGTGACCATATGGCTGCTCAATTCCACATGCCAGTTCCCATTCCACTTCACGGTACTCTTCTCTCTTTGTTCTCACCATTATTTACGAATAATATTCAAAAGTACAGCGTTATTGCATCCGTGATTCCCAGCTTTCCCAAATGGCCAAAGTCTGTGGCTAGCTTGGTTCTCACACTTTCGGCTGCGACTCAACCTCTGGCCATCTCTTTCAGGGCGATGGCATCGATATTATGTGGCTTGGCGATGCCCATCATGTTATATGAGCAGACGAAAACGATGGATATTCCTCGTAAAAAAATCATATAACGCATCTGCACATCCACATTCCTCACTTCCCCGGCCTACACGTTTTCTTTTCTTTTTTTTCGCCTCTCTTCTTTTTGCTTGCTAGCTAACTAGCTAGCTCGCCTCTTCCGTTCCTCCTCCCCTCAAGAAACACGAAAGAGGGAGAAAGGACCAGGCTGTTATGGTAAAGACGGCGATCGTGGACGACACGGATCCACACATTGTCTATGGAACTGGATGGACGAGATTACCTAGAGCGTATTCGGACTTGACAAACGAGTTCAACTCTACATTGCATTATGTATCTACGAATGGAGCCACGATGACCTATACTTTTAGAGGTGAGTTTGAGCATTTCTGCCGTTCCCATCGGTGGGATCTCGATCTTCGATCTTGGTCGAAGAGGACGATCCACACGCATGCCTGAGCTGAACTTGCTACCGCTAACTACCCCTCGTCCGAAACTCGGAAACGACTCTTCTCTCTTTTATCTCCCCGTTCTCTTTGTTTGCTCGTCCAGCAATCTATTAACACTTTCCTAATACCAGGCACTGGGATCACCGTCTATGGAACGCTAAGCAAACCAGAAACGTACGGAACCCCCGGCTCAACTTACTCCATCGACGGAGGTACACCGTATCGATTCAACTCGACAGGGGACGTCGTCAACACGGACGATCCTGGCGTCACTTTTTCGCATATCCCCTTTTATCGTTCCCCCACGTTAAACTACGGAGACCACACCATCGTCGTTCGTGTCGATAACGTGGACGATTCTGTCGCACGTAGATACTTTTTCGATTTCTTCACCGTTCAAGGTGTTCAAGACGACGACAACGCACAAGGATCTGGAGCGGCCAATGGACCTGGGTTCACTATTGTGGACGATCGAGATTCTAGAGTCTCGTTATCTGCAACTGGGTGGGCGACGAGTGGGAGTGGGACTTCTACAGATTACGAGGGAACAACGAGCACGACTCCAAAGGGTCGAAATGGAGTCGCTACCTTTACATTTACCGGTACTGATATTGCTGTGTATGGACGGATACACGACAGTTACGGTCCCTATGATATCGCCGAGTTTATCGTCGACGCCGGCACCCCAGACCAAGTCACCAGAAGCGCCTCGTACGAGGGGATGACGACTGATAGGAGACATCAACCGCTATTGGTGTTATCCGGGCTGAAAGAGGGACAGCATACGATTCAAGTCACCGCGTTCGGCGACCGTGCGCCGCCCTGGTATTTGGATTATTTCGTCTATGGGACGACCAGGGCCAGTAATGGGGGTGGGAGTGTGAATGCACCGACGACAGTTACGGGTGGTGGTAGTGGAGATGGTGGGGTGGATATTGGTGTTGGGGAGGGAGAAGGGACGGGTACAGTTTCGGGTCCGGGTTCGGGCTCGGTGGTGACGACGAGGTTTACGTCCAATGGTGTGGTTATGACACAAACAGTCTCCATCCTCGGTGTCGATTTCCCACACCAAGACGGTCCACAGGGAAGCAACAGTGGAAACGGCGGCAATTCTTCCAGTCACAATTCTTCTTCTTCGACAACGACAAAATCATCGAAAAACGCGGCGACGATTGCAGGAGCGACGATTGGAGCTGTCGCTTTGCTCTCGCTCCTGGTTTTCCTGATTTTATATTGGGCTAGGAAGAGGAGGTTAAAGTTACAAAAGGAGATGGGAGGAGATTATGTGCCTTATCAAGATCCCTCGGAGGACGAAAAGGGGCCCCGCCGTAGCGTTGGTACTGGGCGTGGGAGCCTTGAGCGAGAAGCGAGTATGAGTACAAGAGCGAGTGGTGGTGGTGGGGATGGAAATATGGAGATGGCGGATAGTGTACGGCAGCAAGTACGAAGACCTTCCAGACTACCCCCAGCATTTGGAGAAAAGGTTCGACCTGCTCCTCCTGGTACTGGTGCCGTCGTCCGTTTCTCGGACGATGAAACGCCGATGCGGAATGGTGTTCAGACGACGGTGGTCGGAAGCTTGATCACATCTTATCCTACTACAGGATCTGAGGAATCCCATTCCGCTCTCTCTGCCGCTCTCCTCTCCCGTTCGTCTGTACCGCCGAATACGGAATCTATCCATGCGGCGGTGCCGAATGTGGTTATCGGCAGCAGTGGAGATGGATCGAGAGAACGGCTGGTATGGAGAAACGAAGGTGGTTCGTCTGCAGTCGCAGTAGTGGGAAGGCAAGGTTCGATCAAACATCCTCAGCAATCGAATACGACGAACCAACTTCACCATCCAGGCATGATGATAGCCTCCACCTCTTCTTCCTTGAATCAGCAACAACAGCAGTTGATACCACCACAGGCGCCATTCGTGAGACAGACACGCGGGCAAGGGTCAAGTGTGCCGAGTACGACGCGAGAGGAAGATGGGTTGAGATTCGGAAGAGAGTTGGATGCGGGGATACGGTTGGATCCAATGCAATTTAATCTGACCGCTCCGGAACTGTTGCCACCTTCGTATTCGGCCACTACGACTTATCGACGGTGACCATGATCGACGGAACTGTTGTGACGGTTCTTTTGTTTCCTTCCTTTCGTGCACATTTTTTATTATTTTTTCTGCTGGTTTTTTCTTTCTTTTCGTTAATGACCTACCTCCTTACTATTATGTCTTGTCTGGCCACTCGCAGTTTATATCCTCTCTCAGCTCATACGTCACTTCGTTCCTCCTTTGTGGATCAATGGCACTGAAATCTCCATATAGATATGCCTGAAACATGGAACGGAGATCCACCAAGATACGGACAAGGTGCCGCTGCGAGGCGGTTTGTTAGTGAGTGCTCACGTCTCGTGCGAGCTCTCCAACCGTTTGAGATCGTGCAGATGGAGAACAAACTTGCTCTGTCGTTGGATTTCATTCATTGGTGAATTAGCAGGTCACCAAAGGATGGACACGAACGGGATCAATACGCTGAGACTAGTTGTTATATGAATGGGAATGGAGGGAATGTGGAGAACCACTAACGAGGGAGACGTGTCTGCCCTCGGGGAAGGTTCCATTCTACCGCCAATGCAACGAATGGTCCACAGGCATGAAGCCAAGGTCTCCCTCTTGTCGAGGTCCAACCTTGTTGTGTCACAAGCTAGACCAGCCACCACCGAAATGCAATCCTCAGCACCTTCTTGGAACCGATACCGGAGTAATGCTCAAATAGATCCAATCAGCTATCGGAAAGGGACTCATTCCCTTGCTTCACAGTGGAGTACACCGTTCGACAGCAGCAGAAGGAAACCTCTAGATCACCCAGCAAGGAATATGGTTGACGAAACTGGGATGAAATGAATAAGCCATATGAGTGAGCCATAGATGGACAAATCGTGGTAAATATCGATTTATTCGCCCCCTACAGTAAATATATCATTTACCCCGAAAGAGAAAAGCAGTGAGGCTGGACCACAGGGCGATGGTTGTGGGTGCGATATGGCCGTTCTAACGGGTCTTGTAGCCCCATCTTCTCCCCCCATAATCACGGGCCTTTAGCTGGACGAATACGTGACACGACTTGCAACAAACCTTCCCAGGCCATCGCCACTAAAAAGGCCAAGCTCAACAAAGCCAAAGTTTCTCGAACGCACTCACGAAAGCTCCCCTGGTTCGTGTTGAGACTGAGGCAGGGGCGCGTCCCTTTCAACTCTCTCTAACTCTCGCACGATACCGAGCTAACAGTCAATGATAAATACTGTAAGCAAAGATACCACGACTTAACGCTCAACTCGAAGCAAAAAGCCAACCGACAACCTGGGAGCCATGGTGCTGTGTCAGATTCTTGAGGAGAAAGTTATGAAGGTCTGTATGGACGGCGCATTCGAGATGATGGCTATGAGTGTCCGTTCTGGACAAAATTCGATCCACCTCCACTTCTGTCTGACCACCATGTTAAGAATGTTTTAGTGATTGCCTGATCACACCCACCAAAGTGAGGCGGAAGTGGAACAAATGTTTTACAGACAGAGCAAATGTTTTAACGGCAAGCGATCCACCTCCACCACACGGCTTTCCACCAGTTGGACATTTGAATAGAGTTTTAATGACAAGCTAAATGGTTTACAAATGTTTTACAAATGTTTTACTGACAGCTGGGAAAGTTTTATCGATGCTCTTCCACCTCCACCTCTATTCTTTCCACCACCTTTAAAACATTTTGACGTCCCGTCCTGGCAACCTCCTCTGCTTTCTCGAATCCCTATTCATAAAGTGCTGAGCTTGAGCTTCAAATCAAGTTTAAAAGCTTTATCACCTCTCAGGAGGACATTTGAGTGGGGTGGAGGTGGATCGATATTTTTGTCCAGTGCGGACCTTCATAGATGGCAGCTGTGCACCGGTATCGGGGTGCTCTCCAAAGGAAGGTCGCAAGGATTGAGCAAAGCCAACGACTCCAAGCGATCTCCCTAAAATTTAGACAATATACAATGTCATATTTCTCG
The DNA here is from genome assembly GCA_019627735.1 of Serendipita sp. 400. Classification (NCBI taxonomy): domain Eukaryota; kingdom Fungi; phylum Basidiomycota; class Agaricomycetes; order Sebacinales; family Serendipitaceae; genus Serendipita; species Serendipita sp. 400. The sequence continues at coordinate 10,392 of WSTP01000255.1, forward strand.
AAATACAGCAATTATTTTCATATTGCATAAAACTGATAACGCGTAGGTTTTAGGCTTGACGGACACCATACATTATAATATAGAACTTTCAACTCCATGTCAGTCTAATACTCCAACCGGCCATCACACAAAAGTTGTTTGTACCAAGCTGAATTCTACCAATCGGTCGTCAAACTCTAGTAATGAAAGAGTCACGTTGTTCAACGAGCTACTAACATGTCATTTTCGGCCTCTATCTTCGATATGGGATCTACGTCTTTATAGCACAATCACAGGACGGTGACAAGTGTTTCCATATTGAAAGTCACCCGAAACCATGGATTTATCGAAGATCATCCATGATTTACCGTCAGGGACAAGTACGCACTGTACAGATACTCGGGATCGGAACCATCAGTGAAATTCATCTAGTAGCTACGGCCACAATCGAAAGCTCTACAGCAGAAACTGAAACTCACGAGGGGTAAGAGGATTTAGGAACAGAATATCTTGGAAGGCTTATCGCTTCAACCACATCCAGCAACTCTCCTGATGGCGAGTGTATGCGTGGGCGAATTCGCTCTCTCTAATCAACCATATAGATGAATCGTTCAGCTTTAATACTCCTCTTACCCTTGAAGCATTATGTAAACACGCGCTCTCACGTCCTCAGCGGTTGCTCGAGGGCAAACTCACGAACGCGTGCCGGATAGCGGAACGACTATATTGTCAGTACGGAGGCGTTTACGGCACCGATATAATCTTACGCATCGAGCGACATGGTTCTCCTTGTGGTAATGCGATCAGGTCGCATCTAGCCAAGCATTTGTCCTCGCGCCATCTAGGATGCATAGAGCAGCCTCAACGTCAGTACTACTCAAATTGACCATGTTACAACGCTGATGTCTTCCTCACACGTATTGTAGTTGAAGGGGCCCTTCAAAGCATTCCCGCTCTCACTGACGAACATAAAGCAATGTTGGAAGAGGCACTAACACAGCCGATAGCCGTGCATGAGACAGATGCCGACTTCCCTGTCAGAAATCCTCGCTCCCCTCTTTTTCATTTGATAATCCAGTGGTATGAAAGCAGGACAGAGACTCCTGGCTTATTGCGGCCTCGCGGTCTTGTAAGCAGCAATCATTCTTGGGTCGGAAACTTGGATTGTCGCTGAAAAAATAAATTACAGGTCCCAACGATCTCCGAGTTGACGACAAATGTTCGGTAGGGTCGAAGTACCGCCGTTATGGTATATTTGAAGGCCAACAAGCTGTAATGGAACCACAGTTTGGACCTTGACCCTCATCGTCACCCTCATCATCGCTTACATAATTCCCACAATCGTAGTTTAAAGGCCTACGGCTTAGCCACTTAGTCATCAGCACAACCCAATCTCTGACTCCCTTTGTACCTCGACCCTGAATACATGTTCTTTGGACTGGTCACCGTCTATCGTCGTTAGCTTCGCTCGAGTTCAGACCTCTCATTAACTGTTCAGGTTACATTATGTCTCGTCTGGCTACTTGCCGCTTATATCCTCTCTCAGTTCATACGTCTCTTCGTTCCTCCTTTGTGGATCAATAGTACTAAAATCTGCATATAGCTATGCCTGAAACATAGAACGGAGATCCATCAAGATTCATCCCGAGAATCCAAATATACCAGCAGTTACCAAGACCATCGCACCACAGATGAATATCCTACCAAGGACAGGTGCCTCGATGAACTTATCCTGAGGAGTTTTGCTTGGGATTGGGTTCACGATTGCCAGAGAGTTCTCCGTGACGCCATGCACACATTTTCGTAAAGGTGAATACTCCATGATTTCCGGGAGAGGCGTGCTATCGTTCGTGTCGGACAGTGAATTACGAGCGAGGGTATTATTTGTTATATGCTGGAGACGCGAGTGCGAAGCTGCTGACTTATCGGAAATGCTGGATCACATTCTCGAGCTTGATCGTCGTATTCGCGGCTGATGGATTGAATCTGGACGACCACACTGCAGTAGTGACGTGACACCAGAGTGTGATAGAGTGGTGTCAGCTCCTAGCTACGTTCTCCTACGCTCCGATTCAACTCGAAATTCAAGGTTTCCATTAGCAAACAAATCCCTCTCTAATATGTTTCTTGTGGCTGTCCGAGTATGGAAAGCTGTCAGGACTTACTGGTCGGAGATCGCTATCACTACAACCGGGCCAATTAGTCGTCAGGAGATGGACAAAAGACATGAGCATCCATAACAAAAGCGATACATTCGAGTATAAAATTAGTCACGAATAAGTCTCATGAGCGATCCCGAGGTTGAGGGTTGAACGAGGCTTTGACACTTGAACCCAGCCTTCTCACGCCGCATCAGCAAGATACGACCACCCAAGCGACACCTCTCGTAATGGCCTCGAATATAGAGGATGAGGACAAAGGGTAAGTTATGGTCGCTTCACGTCCACGACACGCTACACTAATGCTGCTCCGGCCTGGTCAGGCTCTTGTATCTGCACCGTAGGCTCTACTTTATACTTCCACAAATGTTTTATCTCACTATCAACCAGATATCCTTGTCGAAACACCCATCAAATCGGAATACAGGGTTAAGTTGAACGTCGATCGCTCATATATGCAGTTGACACGAAGCGAAAAAACCTGTAAATGGGTGTTGCAAAGGAGTCTGTGAGTCAAATCAGTACGATCTATACATTTATTGAGGTATTCCTGCCGATCGTCAGTGAGGTTACCGAGTTGTCCAAGGTTCAAGTGACACTGAAGGCTGGACACACCGTAGCAAACATCTCGTTTGGCAAGGAGGCATCCGTAGTCGACATTAACGTCCAGGAGGTGTTCCAACAATTCTTACTCTCAATGCAACCCGAGATTCTGGTCTCCAGTAGGTAACCCGAAAGTGAGATGGCTTCATTTAACGTATCGAGACAGAAAAAGCCACATTTCGTGAACACGAAGCTATGATTACGATCTCGTTTCGCTCTCCCCCCACTGTGCGTATCTCCTCATCTCCTTTAGAGTTATACTGAGCAATGCTTACAGTCGGAATCGGTGCGCAACTCGCTCCAAAGGTTACAAGAAGTCACGAAGGAGTTTCGTCATATCATGGGAGATTCGACGCAGAAACACTTGGAAACGGTCATCAAATACAGCGTCGCTTTCTCAGAGGTTGGTCACCGTATTTGCATCTACTTTCAAGTCTAATATCTACTAGCTGGACCCAAGAACGAAGGCGGCGTTCAGCGTTTTAGGAGTCACATTCGAGGTCTGTCCATCGTCTGTCCGTAGTTAAAGTCCTGACGTTGGTACCTCTATCCAATGAGTAGCTTCTAAAACAGCAGAAAGGGCGCGATCAAATGGTATCTGATCTCACTCGCCAGCTGAAGCGAATTCTGCCGTTTGCAAAGGAGGTACTCAAGGAGGGCATAGAGGATAAGGCGAACATCCTTCAGAGGGCGCTTGGGAGGCTTTATAACCTGACTATGGATATAGCCGAGTTCTCTTGCGACTATGTCAAGCGAAATCGTTTTAGTGGGTAGCTGGTTATGTCTCAGTGTCGCAAAGCTTACCTCGCAGTAGAGAGATTGACAAAGTCTGTAATATCGAACGAGGATCAAGACAGGATCAACGAACTCACCAGCGGATTCAAGGAGTTAGTGGAAGATTTCGACCGTGCTATGAATGTGGAGATGCTCAAGACTGTTAGAAGCATGGGTATGTAAAAGTCATAGTTCTTGGGAGACATCTGATCTGATTTATCGCCTGCCCTGCAGAGGAGAAGATGCTTTTAGACAGATTAGAACCGATCAAGACGGTCTATAAGCTCGATCGTGGCTGTATGGAGGGAACGAGGGTCGATCTTCTTGATGATATCGTCGACTGGGCAATATGTCCCCACGATGACGGTAGCGTATCTGGGACATCTAACCTCCGTAGCGTGTATTGGTTGTATGGGATACCTGGGGTTGGGAAGACGGCAATGGCACATTCCATATGTGCTCGGTTGCACCAGGAAGGAAGACTTGGTGGAATGTTCTTTTGTAGGCGCGATGATCCAGACCTCAGCGATCCGAAATCTGTCCTACCAACACTTGTGTTCAAGCTCGCAGAGCGGTGGGGAGAATATCGCAAGCTGCTCGTGGATAGGCTACGCAAGGACCCGAATTTGACTCGCCATTCCGCCGACAATCAACTATTTTCGCAGCTCCTCGAATGCCTCCAAATTCACCCGCCGCACTCACTCGTGCTCGTTATAGACGCGCTTGATGAATGCGGTGACAGCCTTACCCGAAGCTCCATTCTCGCAAGCCTCGTTGACGCTTCTTCGAAGGTTAGATGGCTCAAAGTCATTGTGACCAGTCGACAAGACTCCGATATTGAATCCTCCTTCATGCGGTTCGACGGTCGCTATTCTTCCAAGGATCTAGCGAATGACGACAGTGCATGGCGTGACATCCGTTTTTTCACCCAAAGCAAGCTATCCTCCATCGCAAACCGATGTGGGCTCCCGAATGAATGGCCAGGAGACAAAAAGCTGGACAAAATCGTCGAGCGCTCTGGGGGTCTATTCATTTTTGTGGAAACGCTGTCGCAGTTGCTGGAGGGAGGGCTTGACGCAGATAAATATCTGGCCGAGGCTCTTTCGGCCGAATCAGGAAGCGCAATAGAACGTCTATATAGCCTGTACGCCAATGTCATTCGGTTTCGAGTCGGTCGAGACAACGAAGAGTTCCGGTTGGCGATTGGAACAATCATCGCGGTCGGGCAGTACCAACCATTGTCGGATGATGCTGTGGCTGAGCTGACAGGTCTTCGAACGACTATCGTCACGACACTGGTGAACAAATTGGGATCGCTGCTCTACCGAGACACAAAGTTGAATGGTGGAATACGTGTTCGGCATTTATCAGTTATCGACTTCCTGACAGGATCAAGCACCTCGGACGACCTCAGTGTAGATATCAAGCAAGCACATCGTCATGTTGCGATTGGCAGCCTCAAGGTCATGACTCAGGGACTCCGCTTCAATATCTGCGGAATAGAGTCGTCGTTTCTGTCGAATCGAGATGTCGTCGATCTCCAATCCCGTGTCGATCGAAATATATCGGCTACATTACAATACAGCTGTGTACATTGGTCAGACCATCTGGCTCATATTCCTGATACCCAGGACGAGGAATTGATCAAGGGGATGGTCGAATTTACAAAGGCTCCGCGGCTGCTTTATTGGATGGAGGCTCTGAGTGTGATGGGCAAAGTTTCAATTGGAGATTCACTGTTACGACGGGTGCCAGCATGGCTCAAGGTCTGTCAACTCACTAAGTTATAGCAGTGGCCACGCTAACACCAGTGATAGTGCTCGGAACCGTCCGTGGAACAACGCCTTGGCGACGCACTCAAGTTTATACTCGTGTTTCGGGAACCGATAATGACGAGTGCACCGCATACATATATATCGGGGTTCGCTTTTATGCCTACAGAGACGGAGCTTTGGAGAGATGTGAAGAGATCATTCAGGAATCTATTGATAGTGGCAGAGGGACGGAAGAAGTCATGGCCAGACCGGCCACATATGTTGACGGGACACAGGGGCAGCATAAGAAGTATTGTCCATTCACCAGATGGTCGACGCATCATCTCCGGCTCCGATGACAAAACCATTCGTATCTGGGATGCTGATACTGGTGCTGCAGTAGGCAAGCCATTAGAAGGACATACTAGTGTGGTCCGTAGTGTTGCCTACTCGCCAGATGGCCGGCATATCATCTCCGGCTCCTACGACAACACCATCCGTGTTTGGGATGCTGATACTGGTGCTGCAGTAGGCAAGCCATTGAAAGGGCATACTGGTGAGGTACTTAGTGTCGCTTACTCGCCGGATGGTCGACGTATCATCTCCGGTTCCATCGATAAGACAATAGGTATCTGGGATGCTGAAACTATGGCTGCAGTAAGCAAGCCATTCGGATGTCTAGGCATAGTGTCTAGTGTCACTTACTCACCAGTTGGTCGACATGTCATCTCCGGCTGCTCCGACAAAACTATCTGTATCTGGGATAGTGAAACGGGAGATGCAGTAGGGGAGCCACTAAAAGGACATACTGATGTGGTCCGTAGTGTCGCTTACTCACTTGATGGTCGGCGCATCATCTCCGGCTCCGATGACAATACCATCCGTATCTGGGATGCTGAAACTGGAGATGCAGTAGGCGAGCCATTACAGGGGCATGCCAGTGTGGTCCTTAGTGTCGCTTACTCACCAGATGGTCGACGCATTATCTCCGGCTCCTGGGACAATACCATCCGGATCTGGAATGCTGACACAGGGGCTGCAGTAGGGATGCCTCTAAAAGTGCATGCAAGTATGGTCCGTAGTGTTGCTTACTCGCCAGATGGTCTACACATCATCTCCGGCTCTGACGATAACATCATACGTATCTGGGATGCTGAAACTGGAGCTGCAGTAGGGGAAGCATTAGAAGGTCATACCGGTTGGGTCCATAGTGTCGCTTACTCGCCAGATAGTCGGCACATCATCTCCAGCTCCTGGGACAACACCATCCGTATCTGGGATGCCGAAACTGGAGCCGCAGTAGGGAGGGTATTAGAAGGGCATACTAGTTGGGTCCGCAGTGTCGCTTACTCCCCCGATGGTCGACACATCATCTCCGGCTCCTCTGATAACACCGTTCGTATCTGGAATGCTGAAACTGGAGCTGCAGTAGGGAAAGCATTAGAAGGACATACTGGTTGGGTCCGTAGTGTCGCTTACTCCCCCGATGGTCGACGCATCATCTCCGCTTCCGATGATAATACCATCCGTATCTGGGATGCCGAAACTGGAGACGCAGTAGATGGGGTATTAGAAGGACATACTAGTTGGGTCCGTAGTGTCGCTTACTCCCCCGATAGTCGACGCATCATCTCCGGCTCCTCTGATAACACCGTTCGTATCTGGAATGCTGAAACTGGAGCTGCAGTAGGGGAAGCATTAGAAGGACATACCAGTGTAGTCCTTAGTGTGGCATACTCGCCCGATGGTCGACACATCATCTCCGGCTCCTCCGACAAGACCATCCGTATCTGGGATGCTCAAACTGGAGCTGCTGTAGGTGATCCATTAGAAGGGCATAGCGATGTGATCTCTAGTGTCGCCTACTCACCAGATGGCCAACGCATTGTCTCCAGCTCCGAAGACAAGACCATCCGTATCTGGGATGCTGAAACTGGAGCTGCAGTCGGGAGGCCATTAAGAGGGCACATTGATTGGGTCAACAGTGTAGCATACTCGCGAGATGGCGAACGGATCATCTCCGGCTCTGACGATGGCTCTATCCGTATTTGGGATGCTAACGCTGGAGCTACAGTGGATGATTCGTTGAAAGGACGCGTCGATTCCATTTCGGGCGCAAAAGAACCAACAGACGGTTCTCATCCTTCCACTCTTTTTGACCGTCAACCAAACCGCATCTGTGATTCTGTACAAGGTAAGTATATTTCTGTCCGTCGCTAATCTACCAACTCATCGGACCTCCTCCATCAGCGATAGACTCCACCGTAGTCACGTCTCTTGACTCGACTGGTTGGGTCCATCATCCCGATGGAGGCCTCTTGTTTTGGGTTCCCGAAGACTGTCGAAACGGCCTGACGTGTCCCGCAATTCTTACTATTCCTACGAATGGTTGGCATAGGCGAGTTCGCTTGAACCTTGAAGGGTTTAGTTATGGACCGTCGTGGACCGATATCAAGATTGTCGGTACTTGATAACTTGCTAATATTTTTTCTGTTCGCTGGGATATTCATTTGATTAGAAACATAATTGTAAACCAATCAATGCCCAATATTATATGGATTCCTAGCTATCGCTATGGTGGTGATATGGATCAAGGGAATGGAATCCCCCAGTTTCCGCAGTTTCGGTCGACTTCAACTTGAAACCCTTTCCGCAAGTTTATTTCTCCCTGGCCCCTAGATGATGCCTGATTCCTTTTTCCCCATTGTGAGCGACGAGTGGTTTGGAGTCAGAATATCATACTATCTAAGATCTGGAAATTCGTATAATTTCAGTTTCTACGCAAATTTCGATCTTGATTACTTCGTCCTACCACTACTTCAAAGTAAAACTTGAACCGACTATTGGGAGG
>WSTP01000256.1:0-14425 GCA_019627735.1 Serendipita sp. 400
TATCCACTGAACTGGCTTCACCAACGCAAGTTCTGGCCGTCGACCAGCCGTATCGATGACGGTGAGTTTCTTAGATTCGCTAGAAGCGAACTCTGACCAGGCCCTTTCTTAGCTTATGGCGATCTCAACTTGAATGTAAGTGAAGTTTTACCTTTTCACTGTTTGTTTGCTGATGCGTCTTCTAGTGCGAATGCCCGACCGTTGAAGAATTGGCAGAACATGCGGTTTAGTAAAAAAGAATTTGCTATAATCACGCGCCGATGCATTTCCTTGACTTATTCCTTCCTTGGATACATAATCCTTCACTGTCGTTCTATTCCTCTAGACGGCTCCGCCATTTCCGATCATCATCCTGTGTTGCGTCTGCTCAACCATTCACGCATTATATAACTAGTTCTGTTGCACCGTGTACTCAGCTTTCTTTCTCTCACACTCATAGACAAGGATTTTCTATGTGCCAGTGAATTGTGTTGCGTTCATAATTAGATGAATAAGATCAAGCAGAGGTAAGACTCATTGCCAACCCCTCCTCCCGACTACTCGACCATCCGTATAACCAAATCGACTTCTGCTTTTCAGGAATAGACCTCCAAACATCCGGCAGATAGTGCTTAACTCGACTGTGTACCTCTTCCACTTGATTCGTCTGGCTCGCAAAGCTGAAGAGTACAGCCAATGTCTTCGCATCAGGGGTAAGACCGTGCTCTTTTTCTTCTTCGGCAATGCGGGCACGAATCCATATCTTCGATGGAAGTTTTCCTTCCGGGGTGACCATCAACCCACGGGCGGCTCGCTCTTCCTCACGCTTTGCGGCTCCAATCGCGTGTTGAGATGGCATTTCGAGGCAGACGACTTTGAGTGCCTCGTCGAGCTTTCCGAGACGACAGAGACACTCCACTCGGCTATCCCAGTTGTTTTTGTTGAAAGGGAACTCCTGTACCAATAGCTGGTTCCATATTTGAGCCGCTTTGTGCCCTATTTTTGCCCAACCACACGTGTCCAGTATGATAGATACGCTCTGGCCATTGTAGATCCGAGACAAAAAGATGGTGTCCCAGACTTTGAAGGCATCATGGACAGCTGCCACTTTGTTGTAAGCATCGAGCAAGGCATTTAGCAGGTCGATAGAGGGTGTAATGCCTGCGTTGAGGACGATATGATTGTGCATAGTCCGGATTCCATGTAGGATGGAGTGTCGCGTACTGAGAAGGGTATCTGAGTCCACGTTACTGAGATCCAGTTCTTGCAAGTCATCTCCTCCCTCGACTTCCTCGTTCTCAACAGAGTATGGGAAGGCTTCCTTTTCCCAAAGTCGAAGAGCTCGAGCTTGTCGACCGAGCCGAAACAAGAACGTCATGTATACATCTTCTGTGATGCTATACCCCGCGAGCTGCATATCTTTAACAATTTGTAGGTATAGATCTGCAGGAGGGTAGACTAAAACACCGTTTTCTCGTTTCGGTTTGAGGGTACAGAACCCTCTGATGATATTCTCATAGCTTGCTGCTGTGAGTTCGAACTGATTGAAGCTCCGTTGTTCCCCTGACCCTAATGTAACTAAATCTTCCAGGTCGCTCGCAACTCCTTCGCTCCCCCGGAGCCGCTCACCATTTGCCATAGCACGGTACACTTGAAACGCACTCCTAAAAGTAGGTGCAACTCGCATGGACAATATGATGATAGCGGTGGTCGACATTTGCGTGGATGTGATACCAAGTTGGCGCATGTCATCAAGCAGACTGAGTGCGAGATCCCATAAAGTTGGCCGACTTGTCGAAGTTGTAATAGTAAGATGGACATTCGAAAGTGGGTTGAAGTTGGGTAAAGGCGTAGTGGGACTCGTGGTTCGAGCCAGTTGCGATATCCCTCTGAGCAGGGTATCGTATATCATTGAGTCTGGTCCCGGCCACGTTTGCCGAGCATTTGAGGTATCCCATGTTGAACCACTTGCCGAAGGTCCCGGGATATCATTGGTCAACGCTTCCTGCTCCATGCTCTCTCCATGCGGGTCCCCCTCGTGCTTGGATGTAGAAAGCTCCCCTGCTCCACTTTTCCAATCTTTGGCAGAAGCCCGGAGATCTCCATAGAGATACAACGCCTTTTCCATGTTTTTCCACTCCAAAGCCTGCCTCAAGTGACCGCCCACCAACGCTCTGATCAATGGATGTAACATGTAGGCAGCTGGGAGGACACTCCTCCTTTTGCTCTCCTCATATATTGACAGCGCTGCATCTATTCCGTGAATAGAGAGCGACTTGTGGATCACTAAGGACCAGCCAATGGTATCAGCTGAACACGAGAGGGCTTCTTCACAGTCTCGCAGCTGTTCTATAGTGGAAATTTCGCGTTCGTTGATGATACGGTGGAATAGTGATGGGGATGGACTGAATCTCGTGACTTTTGCCTCAGTAATAAGTGTCTTTGTCGCTTCCACGCCTTGTGTAGCGAACGTATAGCGTATTAAAGCATCCCATGCTCGTATATCTGATACACGGAGTTTCATCGTCTCATTTAACACCATGCGCAGCTTTTCAGCTGCTTTCTGGGCTTCTTCATCCTGTCGGAGAGCAAGGAATGTCGATAAGAGTAGGTTCAGCTTCGCGACTCGTCCCAATTCGGCAACATCAAAGTCATTCTGTAGCTCCAAGATGTTGGCTTGAAGGAAGGGCTTAGGGCTACTGACGACTGCATCTTGCACGAGGTCGTATACCCGCCTGTCAAGAACCCTCCCTCCTTCCTTGAGAGCTTTGTAGACTCTCCAAAGGCTTTCGTGATCGTTATAGCGGCGGTATTCCCCCAGTATTGCAATGAATGCACGCGGAGGGATGGAGGAGAATGGGAAGGAGTTGATGCATTCCAATAAACAGGCTTCCGCACCAGCGAAATCCTCGCCTTGTGCCTTTGAGCGTATGAGTGGAATATAGTGCTCTGGTGCTAATGGAATCTTCCATTGACCGGAACGGATGTCTTCAAAAATGGAGGCGACATATTTTTCTACCACGCGGTTAGGTGTCCTTGTCGTTGTTAAGTTGGACATCAACTCTGTCAACGATTGTGATAGAAATGGGTATGACTTCTCCGACCCATTAAGCACGCGGTACTGGTCTAGTAGACGATTATAGGTTTCCGGGAAGGACGACCATGTTAAGGGGTTTCGGGCCTGTTGGATGACTCGATCTATCGATAATTTGAATCTTTTGTCCCGTGACGTGACCCCCATCGAAGATAGAATCGAACTGACACTGGCACTTCGCTGTTGAGCCATTGCCCCGACAGGTCGAAGGCGGGTCATGGTAGGGCTCAGGTGTTGGTGGATAGACAGAATCAAATGGGAGGGAAGTAAACTGAGTTGTCGTGGTAATAGCATGCTATAAACTAAGTCGCTTGAGCTATGGACGAACGCGGTTGTGAGCACAACGCATACCTTTGTCTATGGTGCATATTCCCCTATTCTGGGTTTGAAAATTAGTGTTTTATGTGTCTTGAGTCCAGATGCGCGAATGCCAAAGAAAATTATAACAGTAGTTGGGTCCAACCCAAGTGGCCACAAAAACTGTTTCGACCCGACCTTATTCCAACCTTGCACTGAACTTTATTATTGCTCTCGACAGGGGATACTATAGATCATCTCAACTGTAAGGAATCCGGTACTATTCATCCTAGCAAGAGAGCCCACTTCCTACTTTTTCATTGGTTCCTACACGGAGAAAAACGATTCTACCTCGTATTTGATGTCCTCGACTCTTCCTCTCTACTGGAATCTCTCTTCACCTGTAAACGAAGAACGTCTAGATGCGTCGGTTCAACTGATAGACGCACTCCAAAAGTTCCAACAATCATATGTCGCCGACCGGTCTCAGCAAGTAGATCCTGTGGGTATAACAGAGTCCTTGGATACGATAAATGCACAAGATGTCGCTTATGCCCTGAAACGACTGGTGAGAGGGTTGGCAAGTCCTCGAGAAAGCAGTCGGTTGGGCTTCGCAGTGGCGTTGACGGAGGTGAGGGACAATTCCGTGATCAACGATCCATACGTAATTCTTTGAAGCTCCTTCACAGAATCGACACGGTTTCAACCGCACAAATGATTGACCTCGTCTTGTCTTCATCAGAAACGACTGGTTCTATGAGTGGCCAAGAAGAGAGGGATATGATGTTCGCTCGACTCTTTGGACTTAGTTCTATCGCTCAATCCGGTTTGCTCACACGTGAAACTCCCCCTCCTCACATCAGTAATCCTGCTTCCACCTTGCAGGACTATCAACGAATAATCACTCAGCTTGTTATACTGGGTGATCACAAGATGTGGTTTCGTGAGAGCTGTTGGTGGAGTATATCGCAAGTTATATCGGTTATAATAGCCTCGAACGCTTCTTTCAAGTCCGAGGCTCTGCAATGGACAGTCAACGAGTTGCTCATACAAGATACATCATGGACACCAGAAAAAATTGCGATTTGGCTACGCTATCAATCCTTATGGGATAATATATCACAATTACCTCTAAAGGTACTCTTCAAAGGGAAGCACCCACTTACACATGGAAACCTACGGCATCTTTCTAGTATACTTGCGGTAATGTTTCTATATCCACAACAGAAATGGATCTAAATTATGGTAGGATATCAATATTGAGGACGAAGGAATTAGTCATGGCTCCTCTGGGACATGGAAGCCAAATCCTCACTTTGTCTGGTCATATTTGTTCGATATATACTTTCCAACCGACTCTATTAGCTTAGGGGCAGATGTTGTCCCGTTCCAGGAGTTCTTTAGAGTGGTAGTAGACGGTAAGATTCTTGTTCTCCCGTCACCTTGGTCTTATGAGTTACAGAGCAATTTTTTTCCTCTGGTGCATCACCTGAGCGCAAGTATATAGGATTTCAAGTGGTTGATTCAGCTGTCAAACGATCACCACCCTCTGTTCTACCCCATCTGTTTACTCAGAATTTCGTGCGGACTTGGATAAACCAGTTGGCTAAACGCGACCGTTATCTACACAAGGCGGCTATCAAACTCGTATGGGTCCATTGTTGGTGGGGGTAAAATATTATTGACATTTTGATAGGCTTCTACAGTGCAGGATGCCGTTCAAAAGGAGCCGTCATCCGGTTTTCCTCTCATAATTCAACTCTTAGGTCCCAATGGGAGCCGTGACTTCGACCGTCTAACCAACACCAAGATTGTTGAGACGATCTTGGGCTACATGGAGGAATCACAGATCACGGAATATGTCCAATACCTGATCCAAACTTTCTCAGGGAAGCCAAATGGGTATGTGAACAGACCTACTAGAAGCTCTATCGTGATACTTATGACGGACACACACGCAGATCCTTGGTAGAGTCGGATCAAAACTGGGTAATCAATCAGCTTTCCTCCTTGATACGCAGTATGGTTGTTCCAAAAAGTGATTCTTGGGTCACTTCAATCCTCGAATTTTATGTGCGCAACGGATTTTTTACGACACTTGGAAAGAAGAAGGTAATGTGGCCATATTATCGAGGTCACCCCTACTGATTGATTCTAGGTTACGACCTTTCTACCTGAAGTCATGCGGAAGTCATGTAGAGACAAACTTCTTCAGGCCTTAGCGGATCTCTCGTCCCAGGCTACTATGCAAAACAGTATGTAGGGCTATGAATCCTTCTTCATTGCAATTGAAATATCACAGCCGACGCCAAAACCAAGAAATTCAACGGAAGGACTACTAGTGGAGAGCAGTGGGTATCGGTTGCGGTACAGATATTCAGACAGCTCAGCAAAGAAAAGCACGTGGAAGCGCTCTATGAAACCGACGACAAATTCACTGAGATAAGGTCACGCGCCCGTTCGGTCATCAAGTCTCTTGGTACAGTGAGTCCTTTTGAACCATCCCATTTCCCAGCCTGAACACTACCTTATAGATTCAAGGGGCAGATCAAGAGGCAGCTCAAGGAGGTATACTTCTTGTAGCGGGATTGACGCTTCAGACCTATCTCATTTCGACAGAAGAGATGGATACAGATCCGTTGGCTGCAACTAATGTAGGATTGTGTGGTCATTCTTGAGACACTGATAACCTGATACGCACATAGGAAACCCTTCGCAATGTATCAAGTTTATTTGACCTCCACTCAACAAAGAAGAAAGAGGATGCCCCAACCTCCAACGGAGTGACGACTATGGAAGTAGATCCGGACGAACAAAAACCATTTGACCTCATCGTGGATGATATAATCGGGTATCTGGAAAAGCCTGCACCATTAATGCGAGCTATGGCGCCTCAGGTTTTCTCTGCCATGTGTTCAAAGATCGAGGCAACAACGATTGAGCTCCTTATTGCCGTACGTTGAAAAAATATCTTTATTGGCGAAGTTGACTTCTGGCAGCAACTGCAACGACGTAATGTGCTGTCCGATGAAGATACAGAAGATGGTGAAAGTGACGCGAGTGAAGAAGAACACCCGTCCACCGAGGAAGAAATCGAGGAGGACGCCGGTAGTACGGGTGATGGTACAAGGAGCTCCTTGTCAGAAAAATCATCCTCATCGAGTAATGGAGAGGACGAAGAGGACAAAGAGGACGTGGATCTCGAATTTAGAAAAAGGGTTGCTGAAGCACTAGGGGCGAATGAGCTGAACGACTCCAACTCCGACTCTGATGCATCATCGGAATTAATGATGGACGATGATCAGATGATGGAAATAGATGCAAAACTTGCTGAGGTGTTCCGGTCGCAATCCTTGAGCAGTAAGACTAAAACAGGTCGGTAAATGTTCTTTCTTCCTCTGAATCTGTCTAATTTCACTTGATTAGCGAACAACTTACAACGGGAAGCGACTCATTTTAAAATCCGAGTCCTCGACCTCATTGAGGTGTTCATCAGAAAGCAACCACAAAGTTCACAATTGCCATCAATCGTCTTACCTTTAATGCGGGTAATCATAGGATGCAGCTCAGATGAACAGCAACTCATTGACAAATTAAATGGTATCATACGGAGACGGATCGGCGCTCTATATACAATCCCTAATGACGCAAATCTGGACCTCCTGTCTGCGGATCTAGAGGAATTGCACAAAATCGCACGCAAAGTCTCTCACCAGCAAGTTTTACCGATAACCCTAGCTGTTGCAAGTATCTACTTGAGCAAGATTTTCGTTGACAGTGGCCGAACGGATATCCCCGCTAGGATATACAAGGAATCATTGGCTGACTTTATGCAAAGGAAGGGGTGCAAACTCCACCCCACTTTCTTCACAGAATCCGTCAAACGGATCCCTTTAGTCGTTTGGGTCATAAGACGAGAACTCATACAAGCCTGCGAAAGTGGAAAGGGGGTCAATACATTTCGCCAGATGCAAGCCATACATTGGGTCGACACGCTTCTGCCTATGGCCCCTCGATTGGTACGTGTGTGATTATGGTTCAAATACTGCATATAATTGATGCTCCACAGGCTGGAGACGACAAAAGGGAGATTTTATCAACGATACAACTTGTTCGCGAGACAGTTTATCGTTCCTTACTTGACGCCGTCACCGGAAAGCACCCTCTGACTATTTCCCAAGCCAAAGTGATTACCAAAATGGCTCTACAAGCTCTAAAAATCACAGCTCGCACCGATGAAGCCGAAATAGGTCAAATATGGGACACTCGACAGTTCGAGCATGTATTCGCTGAAGTGTCCTCATCCGAAAATCTGGCCAAAGGGGGTGGATTGGTGTCCGTGATGCGCCAGATGGCTACACGACTGGGTACATATACGCCGGAATCTGTGAAGGCGAAGGAAAAGAAACGCAAAGTTGCTGAAGAGAAGCAGGCAGAAAGCCCCAGGAAAAAAGTAAAGAAACATCAAAAGTAATTTTACTCTCTATCTAATGTATATGAGAAATGCTACCGGATGTGGCGGCTTTACACTTCTGCACCAACATAGCCAATCCTTCAGCTTGAGAAGACATAGTGTACTTGACTTCTTTCAACAGCGATCGTAATCTAAGCGGATGAGCAAGAATGTCCGAAGGAACGAAGCTGGTACTTACTGTAGCCTTCGTTCCCGCTCTTCTAATGTTTGCGCAGCGATAGCGGCTTTGTCCAGAACCTTTTGGGGTAAACCGGCCAGTCGCCCGCATTCCACGCCAAATGAACGTTCAGAAATACCCTCCCGTAGGGTGTAACTGATAGGATTTGGTTCAGAGTGCGATCTTGTCATTCTTGTAGTAACTCACAGGAAGTGAATGTTGCGCCGGCCATCTAGCGACGTCAGATTTCAGGAAGGGTCCTGAAGAATATGCACACCTAGTCCCTGTTCTTCTATATATGCCATATGAGCGCTTGAAACCTGCTCAGGGTACTTTGCTAATCTTCAGTCAGTATTTCTCAGGGTTCGTTGTGACAGACCTGTTGTGACAGTTCTATGCCGATTCGCGGGTAATGAGTTATGAATAACGTTTTGCACTTGACTTTTGTCACTATATGATCCAAAACGGAACTTGCGATCGCCACCTAAACACATTAGCGTGGGCAGTTCTCGGTCCATCACACTCACCCCATCCCAGGTCGCAGTCCCTCTTCCCACTATAGTGTGCAGTTAACACATCTGATATCAAGCCAAAGAACGACTTACGCTCGTCTAAGACAATCAGGCTTTTCTCTGTGGCAGTCTGCAGTATGTCGCTTGTCTCACTTAACTCGACCATAAAGGTGGATTTGCCGCGTGATATCTCATCTGATGCGCCCATTCGTGTCAGTATTGCATCATGGAGGGGTATCTTTGCTGCCTCTGCCGGGATATAGCTAGGTGAAGGTTAGAACATGTTGAAGGGAAACGTAGCGACATACCACCCAATCTGGGCCATAATCACAAGAAGTGCTACAAGCCTAGCCAATTTTGAGCAAAACCCCTCATTAATGAGGTTGAACTATGCTTGCCTTGTGAATGACGATTTTCCTCCCTACAATTGGAATCAATCAAACAAGTAGAGCCCAATGAGCATTCATAAGCTGCTTAATAGAGTGAAATTACCATATTAGGACCTGGATGAAGGTCAAAAAGGAGGTAGCCGTATCAAAATCTCTCGCACCTGTGAGAACAAGCGCTAGTCCGTGACACCCGCCGAGTTTGATGCTGTTTGGAACAAAAGGTGAAGATGAGAGGACCTCAATCATGGGATGGCGACCTAATGAGAGTTATTTAACATCCATATACACAATCAAACCCTACCATTGTGTATTTCCAATTCTCCGCCTTCTCCTATGACCGGTTTGACGTATCCAGGAGACGTCGACGCCCGTGCAAGGCTGAACAATGCATCTAGGAAGTTGAGTATGACCATAGATTAATCTGTGGTTCAGCAGACCTGCAGTTCCGAGTTTATTGATCACATCGCGCAAGAGTCCATATTCCCCATTTATTTCTTCCTGAAATTTACTAAATGCTTTTAGGGACACTGGGAAATGGTCAATTATTGTCTAAAAATAGGTAAATAAAACTGTACCTGCTTGGAGCATTTCCTTGTGTTGGTCTCGCTGGGCAATGTTCTGCCGTGCTTCTGGTGTATGAAAGCGTGTCACCTTTTTGGTCCTAAACGAGTATTTATTTCAGTTGTTTTGAGAGCTTTGAGTCTGCCTCACCCTTGAACACGGGTCCAATCAGCCGGTACCTTCCCTTTCTCCGAGTTGGGAACTTCCACCAAATACTTCGAACGCCTTGAAAAACGATATGCAGGCTTCAAAGGACTACTTACATCAACGCCAGCTACTGATGCCCAGTTGAGGCCGGGACGTCTAATAGTCTTGCGTACTGACTGCTGGTGAGTGAGCTGCAGAAAGTAAGATTATGCTAACCTTCTGCGAGATGATCCTTCATATGTAGTTCGACAGATAGAATGGCCTATTTAGATGCTCAGCACAATTAACTCATTTAGAAAGATGCATGCCGACCATCCGTGCGTCCTCGATTTCTGGATACTTTGCAGGGTCTTTCCATAATTCCGTAATTTCTCCATCTCGAGCCTTTTTAATGTCTATCTCCTTAAGGAATTTGTCTACTGCCACGCGAAGCCGGGGAAGTCCAAACACGATGTCATTGAGTAGTGGTGTTTTGAAACCCACGTCCTCAGATGTCTTCATTGGTTCGAATTCGGTTGATATACGCGACAGAGCTAAAAGGACTGTTACCAATTCTTTTGGATTACTCTATCCGGAATTAGGTGAATCAACCATCTCACTAAAATACGGACCTTGCCATATTGAATGCGACAGAGACCTTTTACAAGATCCGGTAGGCCTTTCAATAAAGTACGCAATTTGACAAGGGTGGTGGATCTATCAGCAATGATCTCCTCCACCGCTTGAAACCGCTCATACAGAATTCTAATCTGGTCAGCTAGCTTCCATTAATGGGGGCTAAAACTTACTCCTGGTTTACCAAGGGCTTACCAAGCCACTGCCTCAGTTGTCGAGATCCAAATCTGGTCATGGTATGATCTAGGACAGAGATCAAGGAACCTTTGCGCGTGTAGTCTGTTTGATTCTGAAAGATCTCGCTACAATCGTTTGAGTGTGTCATAAGTTGTTACTCGGTAAGACGAACAGATTCTCCAGTGTATTTGCATTGAGTAGCATATGCGAGCGAGTGAGGAATTTGGCAAAGAATGCCGTTTTGCGAAAAGCGTTGGACAGTCCGTAGCCATCCAGATGCCGAATTGCGTGGGCAAGTGCAACGACCACTTGTTTTGGGAACTCTACAATGTCTGCTAATGGTTTGCCTTGGGAACCTATCAATGAATGGCAATACAAGTCGGGAGTACTCACTCTCTTTGAATGTGGAGGAAGTGGTTTGGTCTTCCACTGAATCATTCGAACTATCATAGAATATTTGCAGAAATTCGAATGCCTCGGTGTACTTGAGTTCATCTTGAACTCTCTCCACCCGCGCTGTCCTAGGGCACATCAATTGAGGCTTGTGGAGTAAATAATAAACCAACCCGGTGTAAGAGTAGTGCTTTAACATTTTCTCTGTGTGGTGACTAAGTTTCGTTCCAGGAAGAAGTAATTCGCAAGGTTTTATATGAGCTAGACGCGTCTATACCTCATGTTAATGCTTGCTTTCATCCAAAAATCGAGGCTAACCTCTAATTCTGTCCTCATGCCGGTATCGACGAACTCGTCGTACACAACCTCACCAGTGGCGGGCGAAACAGACACCAGCCCGATGCTTACCCTCTCGTCCGTTCCCATACCACCCATCACACCCTCTGAGAGACACATGAGGGCAGCAGTGGACCTACTTGATAGCTCATCGTTGTCTAGAGATTCCATTTCATCCACAAAGCTACGGATATCAGATTGGCTTGAGACATCCCTCGAGGGACCACTCACGTCGTCGCGGTGTAGAGCTCCGTGATTTGACGCGTAAAGGGACCACTGTACATAGTATTACGCTGCGCTTTCGGATTATTTGGTTTATATACCTCTTATTATCTCCAACTTTCTTGAGTGCAGCGGTCTCTGTTTGTCCGACAATGCCAACTCTATGACCTAACGACAGCAGTCTAGGATTATCAGTCTAGGATGCGAAATAGAAGGCATCACATACTTCTTTGTGTGAATCATTTTACGGTGTACTGGGATACTAGCCGTTAGGAAATTTCTGCTCATGAAGCATGCAATGCCTAGAGCTCTGGAGGCAACTCTGGCGTCCTCTCCAAAGGATCTAGACAAACCAATGAACATAGTCGATAGTCTAATGTACAAGCACGAACCGGTATTTGTATCCGACTTCGAAGAGTAGTAGAGTTCCAAGGTTTTCCTCTTTAAGATGCTTCACCTGGATAGAATGAGGAATACAGAATGTACGTATGATGAGATCTCCTACCTGTAACTCCAGCGGTGTGTATGGGAGACCTGATGGACCAATTTCTTGCCTCTTTTTCCCTTTGTTTACTTTTGTCGATTTTGCAAGAGCATTTCCTTTCAAACTAACTCCGGAAGAAAAGCGTTCATGAAGCTTCGAAACCACTTGGTCCTCATCATCGTCTTCGTCATTTTCCCTTTCATCTGTTGTATCAGGTTCTTTATCATTGTCATCGTCAATTCCTTCAACTTCACTGCCGAAAAATGAGTTTGTTTGAGCGACTTGCTTCAAGGTTTCCTTAAACTTGTTCCGCGTGTCATTCTGTCTATTGTCCCCTTGCAGTGGTGAAGGTGATGAACTTTCTTCGACAGCATATTTAAATCTCTTTTTCATCGGTGATTCTGCCAATCGGGCAGCATTCCCAGGTTCGGCAGAGCCTACTCTAGGTCTTACTATTTCCTGAGTCGCCACATGTTTTGCACGTTTGGGAGGATGTTCCCTCTCCATCCCATTATCTTCATCAGATTCAATCGTGAGGTCAATCGTAGGAGATGAACGTGTTCTTTTTTTGGGTAGAGTGGGATTGGAAACATTGTTGCCCGTTGCGACCGTCGGGTTTTGAGGCTGGAAGAAGTGAGAAAGGGTTGTTTGTGACCCTGATTTTCCGCTTTCTGTAGTCCCCCGCAAGGTTGAAGGCATGTTGATTTCACGACGGTCGAAGAGGTCGAGTTGAAGCTCTTGGAGTCTGACACCACCGCCCACTCCTGCATTTTTCTAATGTTGCGATCCAGAATGCGCATCTCTCCACGATATATAGGTATAAATCGTTATACCCAGATCAAGAGGGTATATCCATCACGACAATGCGCGTCGAAGTTACAAGCATATGCAACGGCTGCAAACGACGCTCCGCCAATCACGCAGTCAAATCGTTAGTAAAAGATAAATTGGGGTCACAATGAACTAATGTGCATGTTACTTCGTTATAGGAGCCCAAACCTCCATGAAACGCTTTTGGGAGTCGGCTGGAACTGTCCAAGGAGATGGTTTGTCTTGTTTTTGCTATCCATAATCACGCCTTAATCGAAGAAATCAAAGGTTACATCGAAGTAGTACTTGATGGACGGCCTCTCAAGACTCCAGATGGCAACAAGCTGCGAGTTCCTTCTCAGAAAAAAGTTCTGGCCACATTGATAGCAAACGAATGGGATACCCAAGAAACTCTTCTCAAGCCGCACGCGCTTCCTCTTGTGAGAAATAGCCGTAGCACTCGTTAAAGCCTGACTTTTGGACAGACTTCAATAGCTTGTCGGGCCATTGATGGACTTTCGACGCCGGAGGACAGAACTAAGGTCGTAAAAGATCTATTAAGATATTTTGACACAGACACGATATGGTATTGTTATCTCTATCTCCGACCAAGACCAACTTTTTGAACTATTAGTCAGTTATCACGAAGACGAGCCAGAACAACTCGCAAGACTACAAGCACAGCATTGGGAACCATTATTGAAATGGTCGAAGGATCACTTAAACTTGGATGTTCAACGCTTTGATTCATTACTCGTTGGCCGTCAGTCCATCGAATCGAAGGAACGCTTGTTCGCTATCTTACAAGGATTCGACGCCTGGACTTTAGCCGGTATGTTATATCCCATCCCCCCCTATGCATATGCTCATCGTGACGGTATATCGGGTTTAGGGTTTGAACGCGCCGTTTTTACGACCAAGAGTGCTGTAATCTCCCTTGCGCTCGTCCTCAAAAATTTGTCCGTGGAGAGGGCTGCACAAGCGTCTCATGTGGAAGTAAACAGCCAAATTGAGAGATGGGGGGAGGTCGAAGATTGTACGTATTCTCTGCTATGATATCCATGGACGGCCACCTTTCTTACTGGTTTTCTGGTTCTAGCACATGACGTGGACTATCAAGACATACGAAGACAGCTCGGAAGTGTGGCTTGTATCCTCATGGATTCGTGACCGAGATCTAGTCCTTTATATTAGCACGAGTGGTTTTTTTATATATATCATACATTATAATAGCATCATAAAGATGAAACACTAGCGGAATCATGCACTATGTTCCGAGCGGATGTTACAAATAGACAAAAAACGTCAGTATGGTCACCAGATCTCCAGAGAAAAATATCCGAGTAGATATCCAGTGTTTTAGGTATAGGAAGGTGGTGGAAGATTATCACCTGCGTCACCTCTAACCAACGGGTTGACATTGCCAGAACCAATCCGATTACCACGGCGATCGATCCGTTGGGTATCAGGACCACTTATTCGCAACGCGACTAGGTCTGCTAGGTGTTCCATATCTTGCCTCGAAATCACGAGTCTTTGTGTGTGGACTGACGTCGATACAGACCGAGGAGAATGGGCGGTTCTACTATGACTACCTGGCATCTCATGGGCCGGCATACTTGAGGTCGGGCTACCATGAGAAGGAGGAGGATATGATGGTGAACGGGAGCTATCCTGCTCATCATTAGCGGCAGAAACAGCACCACGAGAACTGCTAGCGGTTTCCTCTATACGTTGAATTGGCTCCTTTTCACGAGAAGGTGCCGACCGAAGTGGTG
>WSTP01000257.1:0-18318 GCA_019627735.1 Serendipita sp. 400
GTCCGTCTGGATACTAGTTCTGCTTGCTTTGGAACGTCGTGGGAGCAGATAAAGTAACATGCTTGCCAGTCTCTACTTGAGATCGGAGAAATGTATTATCTGAATGGACTCTCGTTTTCTCAAACGGGTCATATTTAACGTCAGGAGTGAACAAGCGATACCATGCGTGTCAAACCAAGCATATTACTGACTGTGTGGATTGAAAAGAGAGGCCCAGTTCGGGACTGGTATAATCAGGGTGGCGGGGAGTATTGCGGGACTAAAGAGGGGGGAGAAATTATTCAATGACTTTGAACAGTTTGAATCGTCTTCACCAAACTGCAAACTCCTCTCCTGGATAGAGGCGGGGTTTATTGTATCCTCAGGAGGAGGTGAACCACCGACCTTGCAGAGATCGATAGGCGACGCATCCGAATTTGGTACCAGCGTCGAGTGAGAGTAGCTAGAAACGACACCAGAGGCTGGGAATATAGTGTAATGCATACGGCTTGAGCTCCTTTCCAACTGTCTTTAAATTTTACTTCTGCACTATGCTATGCAACCTTGGCGGTGATTATGAAGAGATTCTATTGAAAGGATAGTTAATTCGTTTACCATACCTCCCAGCTATTATAAATCCTATCGTGGCAATAACATACCACATCCACAAGTTGGCTATGAAGACGAGATATGGGGCACTCAAAAAAGTGAATCAGGAGATCGTGGGAGGTATTCGAGCATTGGAAGTACAGCATTGGGCCGATCATTTTTAGGCATGCAGCGGGTTTCTCGGATTACAAAAGGGCGAGGCGAAGTAGGTGATCATTAGAAGATCGTTCTTTTGCGGTCGGCAGGAGATATGAGTGTTGCAAGAGCTAATGAATTGAGAGAGGTTCTTGTGTAGCAATGAAGATGATCCGCTGAACGCGTTTCCCTCAATATATCTAGCAGCTGGACCAGTCCGTTTGAGTATGCGAAGGCCCGTTGGCCATTGATCGATCGTGGAACAACCCTCCCATCCTCAATTAACCGGCATGTTCGTGGCTATGGAGGAAAGGAACATCGTTCATAGAGATCTACGGCCGGCCAATATGATGCTCAACCAAGCTGACAAGGCAGATAGCTTTAAAGTTAGAGTCAACTGCGCTGGTACGGTTCGGGAAGCAAGATATCCTCGTGCACAAAACCATGAAGTCAAATGGACAGGATGTAGCGGCGGATGAGTTGCACAATGACGAGACTCCGAATATTCTCATCAGGAGAAGATGCATATGCGCTATACAGTCGCATAAAAGGAGTAATGCTATGTATGGACAAGTTTCTGCCGGTATTTTGACATTTATATCTCCATGAACGCATGAGCCGGATCGACTTTTGTGTGTTACGGTTGTCAGCATCTGACGAACAAAACCAACTCTTCCATACCATAGTGATCGCATTTGCACACTCTCGGTTGATTGGTAAATATATAGTATGGCGACGATCGCTTTGCTTGGATAAGATAATAAAGGACCGGAGATCCAAAAATGCGGTTCCATGCAGGTTATACTGTAGAACACATCTTGAATCTATCCCCTCTCACATCTTTATATAGCGTTTAGGAGCTTCCAAGGGAACGAGGCAAGGTCTGTATGCTGCAATCAGAGGACGAAACCACCGTTGCTTTGTCTTAGTGGCTTGCGCCCATCTTCTCCCCCGGTGATACTCGATTACATTCATCATGAATACTTCAAGTCCCAATAGCGACGCACGGTTTGTAGTATAACACAATGAGAATGTCTTTGGCTAACGGACCGTAGCACGCTATATCTAGACGGTACATAAGCTCACTTTCTGCATCTCAACGACCTCCTATCTCATCCAATTCCTCAGAAATCAACGTTAGTGATATCGTTAAATGGAAATCCCGTGTCAAATTGCGGCTCAAAGACGGTAACATCGAGGAGAATGTCGACCTCGTTGGGCATGGGCCTCGATGGACTCCATCCCGTACTTGGTACGTCCAACTCAGTGGCCATATATCTTTGGTCCAATCTGATACGTGATCAGCCAAGTCCCCGTCTCAGGTACCATTTCTGTCTGCCTAAAAGCCGGCGTTACCGTTGTCGGCATCGGGCTGGGAAAACAGGAGGCAACGAGGGATATCAGTGTCGAGAGAATCACGGAAGAGTTCTTTAAATTCACCAGTCAAAACGTTCCTGAAGGGTCACAGAATGCAACTAGCCCTTATTTTTCTCTCGCAGGTGCGTCTAAATTGCCGTCGCTCGCGCACCGTTGACCTTCTCGAGTAGAGGCCTTTACCTTCGATGGTCATTCTGTGGCCATGACGTTGAAGTTTCATCCTTCACATACTGTAAGTCTTGCACCGCATATAAACCACCGAACTGACAGTAGAGAACAGTCGGAGACGATACGCCAAGGATTACATCGAGTCAAGGTGGCAATGGAAAACTACGGCCAACTCAAATCAAACAAAATCATGCAATCCGTAGATACAGCGCTCAAGTTCGGCGTCATAGTGTCGGAAGTTGGTTTCCACATTAGGCATCATCTATGGATACTAAATATCTCACCTAGGTAAACCCATTTTCCAAAGCGGCATTTGCCATTGCAAGTGCCACGTACGACGTATGGCTCTCTTCCCCTTAATTACAACGCGGTAACTCACATCTCGCTCAAATAGTTGTTGAAAGAACAGCAAAAGTATGACGACAAAATCTCGGGTCTAATTTATAGAATTGAAAGGATACTTCCATTCTTCAAGAAAGCCGAGGAAGTCTGTTATGGTGATGCCACCTTGCTGGAGAAGGTTGTCGAACAAATGAATAATCTCATCATAAGCACTGCCGATTTTGCCTACACATACGTCCAGCAAAGCTTTATGAGTACATACATTTCACTTTATCACATACTTGTCGGATATTGACAATTCAGCAGAGAGGTTAGCAAAATCGACGGTATCTCCTACGGACAGAAATAAAATGGACGAGCTGCAAGTCGAATTGGATACTCTTGTTGGGGAATTCGATCGGGCGATTGAAATTGAAACATTAAAGGCAACCAAAGACATTGGTAAATGCGAAAGTGACTATGAATCATCGTTTTCGACACTGAATTTATTCCTTATAATCTAGATACGAAGCTACTGCTCGAGAGGCTGGAACCAGTTCACGCTGGCTACGACTCTAAGCGCAAATGTATGGAACGAACACGTGAAAAACTCATCAACAAAATTGTCACGTGGGCACTCGAGCCCTTTAACGGGCATCCATCACAGAAAAAGGACACCATCACGAACATACTTTGGCTGTACGGCATGCCTGGGATTGGAAAAACGTCTGTAGCTAACTCGATATGCTCTCTCCTTCACACGGAGAAGAAACTAGGTGGTAGCTTCTTTTGCAGGCGTGATGATCCAAAGCTTGGGAATCCGGAATACGTCTTACCCACACTGACCTGCCGGCTGGCGGAGATGTGGGGTCCATTCCGGAAGTTGGTGGCAGAGGAGCTGAGTAAAGATCCTCAGATCACTGCGCGATCTACTGGTGGCGATCTATTGTCAAGGCTTCTGATATCGCTCAAGAACCACCCACCACACCCTTTCGTTCTGGTGATCGACGCGCTAGACGAATGTGGCGATGATAGGGCGCGGGAATCGATATTACGGAGGATACTTGGTGCCACCTCGTGCGTATCGTGGCTCAAAGTCATTGTTACAAGTCGACCAGAGAGGGATATCGCCGCATTTTTTCAACACCCTGATCGTCTCGGTCGTTATTGGCCAGAGGATCTCTCTGAAGATGATAAGGCTCACGAAGATATCCGGCATTTCGCCAAGGAGCGACTCTCTTCAATTGCGGCCGCGGAGTACCTTGGAACAGACTGGCCACCAGAACTTCTTGTGAATAATATTGTCACACGTGCCCGTGGTCTCTTCATTTTCGTAGAGACACTTTGGCAATTGGTGAAAGGTGAACCGGATCCAGAGGAGTATTTAAACCAGGCTCTCGATGGATCGTCCGGGGGTGCCTTGGACGATTTATATAAATTGTACTCGAGCATTCTCATTTCTCGCTCTAGTCAAGACAAGACCGCATTCAAAGCAATAATGGGATCTATCCTAGTGGTAGCATACTATCGGCCGCTGTCTGCTCAGACGATAGCTATATTGTTGGGATACAAGCCTTCGATGGTGCAGACGTGGGTGAGTAATATGAGCTCACTATTATATCGAGACGATGGACAGAATGGTGGAATTCGTGTCCGACATCTATCGATCATCGACTTCTTGACAGGGCCAAGTTGTCCAGAACAATTTCGAGTGAACATTCGACAGGCTCATGAAGAAGTAGCTCTTACGTGTCTCAAAACGATGACAGGCGGCCTCAGGTTCAACATATGCAAGTTGAAGAGCTCGCTTCTATCGAATGAAGAGGTAGAGGATATGAAGGACCGAATCGAAAGGAATATTTCCGACGAATTGCAATACAGTTGTATGCATTGGTCGAATCACCTAGCTCTTTCGCCTTATCCAGCCCACTCTGATATCCTTAGAAAGTTGAAGGAGTTTTTTGAAGACGTGAAAGTGCTTTACTGGATAGAAGCGTTGAGTATAATGGGAGAAGTTTCGAGTGGAATTCCGATGCTACGAGAGATATTACAATGGGCCAAGGCAAGCGTTGAGACTAGATTTTTACGATATTAGATAACTAAATATCTGCAATAGGGTGCAAGGATATTGATTTTGGAAGATGTGGATGATGCACTTTGGTTTTTACTTGCATTCCGGACAGCAATCCTAAGAAGCACGCCTCAAATATACTTATCAGGGCTGGTATTTGCACCAAGACAATCAAAACTTTGGAAGAAAGCAAGTAAATTGTTTGAGAAGTTAGTGAGAGTGGAGAAGGGGCGAAAGGAAAGGTGGCCCGCTCGTACAATCAGATGGATGGGACATACATCCATGGTCTCTAGCGTCGCATACTCTCCAAACGGTCGATACGTCGTCTCCGGCTCCGCAGACCGTACAATTCGAATTTGGGATGCGGAAACGGGATCTCCAGTTGGTGAGCCACTGGAGGGGCATACCGGATCTGTCTACAGCGTCGCATACTCTCCAGACGGTCGACAGGTCGTCTCCGGCTCCCAAGATAATACGATTCGAATCTGGGACGCGGAAACGGGATCTTCAGTTGGTAAGCCACTGGAAGGGCATACATCCACGGTTTGTAGCGTCGCATACTCTCCAAACGGTCGACATGTCGCCTCTGGCTCCGTTGATGCTACGGTTCGAATTTGGGACGCCGAAACGGGATGTCCAGTTGGTGAGCCACTGAAGGGGCATACCGAATGGGTCACAAGCGTCGCATACTGTCCAGACGGTCGACATGTCGCCTCTGGCTCCGGTGATCATACGATTCGAATTTGGGATGCGGAAACGGGATGTCCAGTTGGTGAGCCACTGAAGGGGCATACCGAATCGGTATCCAGCGTTGCATACTCTCCAGACGGTCGACATGTCGCCTCTGGCTCCGTTGATGCTACGGTTCGAATTTGGGACGCCGAAACGGGATGTCCAGTTGGTGAGCCACTGAAGGGGCATACCGAATGGGTCACAAGCGTCGCATACTGTCCAGACGGTCGACATGTCGCCTCTGGCTCCGGTGATCATACGATTCGAATTTGGGATGCGGAAACGGGATGTCCAGTTGGTGAGCCACTGAAGGGGCATACCGAATCGGTATCCAGCGTTGCATACTCTCCAGACGGTCGACATGTCGCCTCTGGCTCCGTTGATGCTACGGTTCGAATTTGGGACGCCGAAACGGGATGTCCAGTTGGTGAGCCACTGAAGGGGCATACCGAATGGGTCACAAGCGTCGCATACTGTCCAGACGGTCGACATGTCGCCTCTGGCTCCGGTGATCATACGATTCGAATTTGGGATGCGGAAACGGGATGTCCAGTTGGTGAGCCACTGAAGGGGCATACCGAATCGGTATCCAGCGTTGCATACTCTCCAGACGGTCGACATGTCGCCTCTGGCTCCGTTGATGCTACGGTTCGAATTTGGGACGCCGAAACGGGATGTCCAGTTGGTGAGCCACTGAAGGGGCATACCGAATGGGTCACAAGCGTCGCATACTGTCCAGACGGTCGACATGTCGCCTCTGGCTCCGGTGATCATACGATTCGAATTTGGGATGCGGAAACGGGATGTCCAGTTGGTGAGCCACTGGAGGAGCATACCAGATTGGTCAACAGCGTCGCATACTCCCCAGACGGTCGACATCTCGCCTCTGGCTCGAGTGACAATACGATTCGAATTTGGGATGCGGAAAAGGGATCTCCAGTTGGTGAGCCACTGGAGGGGCATACCGGATTTGTCTACAGCGTCGCATACTCTCCAGACGGTCGACAGGTCGTCTCCAGCTCCCAAGATAATATGAATCGAATTTGGGACGCGGAAACGGGATCTCCAGTCGGTGAGCCACTAGAGGGGCATACCGGATCAGTCGACAGCGTCGCATACTCTCCAGGCGGTCGACATGTCGTCTCTGGCTCGGATGACAATACGATTCGAATTTGGGATGCGGAAACGGGATGTCCAGTTGGTGAGCCACTGAAGGGGCATACCGAATGGGTCACAAGCGTCGCATACTCTCTAGACGGTAGACACATCGTTTCTGGCTCGGGTGACAATACGGTTCGAATTTGGGATGCGGAAAAGGGATGTCCAGTTGGTGAGCCACTGGAGGGGCATACCGGATTTGTCTGCAGCGTCGCATACTCTCCAGACGGTCGACATGTCGCCTCTGGCTCCATTGATAATACGATTCGAATTTGGGATGCGGAAACGGGATGTCCAGTTGGTGAGCCACTGAAGGGGCATACTGAATCGGTCTTTAGCGTCGCATACTCTCCAGACGGTCGACATGTCGCCTCTGGCTCCTTTGATAATACGGTTCGAATTTGGGATGCGGAAACGGGGTCTCCAGTTGGTGAGCCACTGGAGGGGCATACCGAATCGGTATCCAGCGTTGCATACTCTCCAGACGGTCGACGAGTCATCTCCGGCTCCCAAGATAATACAGTTCGAATTTGGGATGCGGAAACGGGATCTCCAGTCGGTGAGCCACTAGAGGGGCATACCGGATCTGTCTGCAGCGTCGCATACTCTCCAGATGGTCGACATGTCGTCTCTGGCTCGGATGACAATACGATTCGAATTTGGGATGCGGAAACAAGATCTCCTGTTGGTGGGCCACTGAAAGGGCATACCGATGATGTGAATAGCGTCGCATACTCTCCAGATGGTCGACACGTCGTCTCTAGCTCCGGTGACACTACAATTCGAATTTGGGACGCCAAAATATCACCCAGTAAGGACCATGTCTTTCCGATTGTGTTTTTCACCAGCTTATGCCCGTTTTCTTTAGATTCCAATTCGATTGATTTCCATCCTGATCACGCCGGTTGGGTCCATCATCCCAACGGCGGCCTTTTATTCTGGGTCCCAGAGGATTATCGCAATGGGTTGACCTGTCCTGCCATTCTGACTATACCGACTCAAGGGCCTGCTAGGGCGGTTCGCCTGGATGTTAGCGGTGCTCGCTTTGGGGATTCATGGGAGGAGATAAAGGCTAACGATAGAAAGTGATTGCTAGCCATTCTCGGAAGTGGAAACCATCCTACCAAATATGAATTTCGTTTCTGAAAGCTGGGAATATAGTTAGTGTCAGGAGTGAACGATAATGAGATTCGACTCCACCCGGCAAAGCTAACTAAAATAACCTAGGCCTAGGATCGAGGGCGAATTGGACTTGTTTCGACGGCCATATAGTCGAGAGAGCATTATGGGGAACCGTGTGTCCACTACCAATGCAGTCTTTACAAAGCCACCTTGTTGGCTACTGAGTTAGTGTGCCGTATTTGCGATTCCGGAAGGAGATGGTGGGAACTAATCACAATCTAGACCTGTCTGTTCCCATTAATTCGACAGCACGGCATATTCACTGAACTATACTGCCATCTCCTTATCTCCATCCTTTGAGGTTGTGAGCTACCTTGAGTTGTGCATCGAGAGGCGAGTGCTATTATGGTGTAGGCTCAGCGCTCATGGGAGATCTGCGAGAGCCAGGAGTGGAACGGCGTGCATTGCCCATAATCATCGTCGAAACACGTATATTGAGGATGACTAAATACATTATATAACTTTATCTAATTACTACTCTACATACGGGAGGGAGCCACCTTGGTTTCTTCCTCTTCGACTACCGACTGGCCGACCGACGTAGGCCTTCTAATTTCGCCCATCTCGTACTCACCCACCATTATCATGCTAACCCTACGCCTGCAGAATGGGCCCGCCATCCCACCCAAGGCTACTCCCACCGTGCCAGACGCCTGTCTCGCTGTCTCCTCCTCTCGGTGCCCCATACACAAAGCCAATAAGGGCCAGGTGAAGAAGCCCAGGCGACATCTTATCCATAGACAACGTTGCCTTACTACAAACGACATGAAGCGATGCAGCGATGCAGTTCTCCTCTATTCAGTTTTGCAACGTCCCTATCACCTTCATCGTCCCAGTCTTGCAGAACTGCCCCGACCTTGCATAGATCGATCGATGGATGCATCCAAATTTGGGTACACGAGGATGGCTAAGGATAACGAATGGAGAGAGGTAAGGAATACGATGCGTGCAGTTTGGTCTCCACCCTGATCATCTCTTTTTGTTATTTTAATTGGTACCCTATGCAACCTTAATGGTCATTATGGAGAAAATCCATGAAAACGATTGTCATTTCGTTCAGATCGACGCGTCCCGACTATTATAAATGCTATCGTGCAACAACATTGATCGTGACATCCGCGAGTTGGCTATGAAGACGAGATACGGGGTACTAAAAAAACTGAATATGGAAATCATGGGATGTATTCGAGTACTAGAAGTACGAAATGTTGTCGTTTTAGGGCTTGCAGGGAGTGTCTCGGATTACAGAGGCGATGTGGGTGATCATTACCAGGCAACGGGTATCCTTGTTTTGTAATCAGCAGTGAATAAGGGGTGAGTGTTCCACCTAGTGTTCTACTCTTTATATGGCGTTTGCACGAGTAATCATCTGATCCAAAGTTGTCATACTGGACACTAGCTGGGGCACCCAATTCGGATAGCTGGGGGATTTCCTGGGCTTTCTGTAAGCTTCATTGATACCAAGCTTACTTTGACATTAGATAGCGACATTCGTTTCAGTTATTCCGATCAAGCGACAGGCTCGACACCGGCCAATAGGCCGCACCGCGCACTCGTACTCTTTTTCCTGTCTCATGACGGGCTGCACTGACGATAATTCTATAGCACTGAACTTCGTGATAGGTCTGGATAACGTCTCACAACCCCCATGGATGCCTATAAGAGAAGACGGGATTGTCACGTCTCTCTCCTCAGGACTGGTTCCCCTCGCTTCCCTCCAACGTCGACTCTTTCTAAGACCTTCGAGAGCTCCTACCCTTTCTTATCGTTTCCCCATTTTGATCTGCTGATTCCTTTTCACCCATTCACTCATCCATGCATTCATCATGCGTTTCCGACACTTTCTCGCCTACCATTCTTGCTGCTCGAATTCCGAGATCTGATCCCAGAGTTCAAGCAACGCTTGGCCGAGTGCGTGCTTACAGGGTCTATAATGAGAGGTTTGATCAGCTTTGTGTTCACCACGCACTGTTAGCGGGACAACGAGTCGCTTGACGAGGAGACATGCTGCGAATCCCATAGAGCATGTGACAAGGGATATCCGGCACGAGCAGATATGTGCATGCGCCTACAATGACGGAGTCCCCAGTCACGATGCAACGGCGATTGAGCATCGCATGTATGCATGAATGGAAGAGAAAAGGAGGCGGAGAAGGCGACTCGTATGGCCAATAGGAAGCGAGATAAAGGTGAGAAGATCGAATCCTCGGAGGAATCTACTTCTCACCTTTGCCCAGACTGTGGCGAAGACAGGATGAACCAGAGCAGTCAGGTACAGCCGATGGCTGATGGTGGTCATTGCTATCCTCATCGTCGTACCCTGGCTGGACCAGTGGTGAAAACTGTCCCATTCAGTGCAAAAACGAAAATGGAGTTCCCGTATCGCCATTCGAGTGCAATAGGATCATTGTCCTATTAGGTTCTCTTTTCTGCGTTCATGAGCCTTTTGGCCACCCTCATCATCATTTCTCTCAATCCGATGCTCAGATTTCATTTGTACTACTAACGGTCAACGTATCAATGAGAGACGATACATCGCGAGGAATTCTTGTGTAGCAGTGAGAGTGGCCCTCTGCATACGGTTTACTCCTAATTGACTGGGCTGGACTGAGTACTTATGGGAAGATCCATCGCATCGTTCGATGTAAAACAATCTTCGCATTCTCAGCAATTTACCAGCGTGCTTGTGATTATGAAAGGAAAGAACAACGTTCATAAGAAAAATAAATATATAGATAGATAGTTTAGCCCTTGACCTTAATAAATACATAAATGATCAAAAGCAGTCGATGCAGGCGTATGAAAGGGAGAGAGCCCCAAACACTGAAAACCATTATGGGTTGTGGCAGGTTAGGGCTTATTGAGTATTGCAGCCGATGGCACTCTGGAACTTTTGAATTGCACTGCGGTGCACAGGAGGAGCTCGTCCGAGTTTCTCATCAGGGATCCCAAAACTCGCGGTCCCACCTGAACTATGTGAAGATCGATGGCTGGCGGACATTCTCTGCAAATCGGACATGATGGTTTTATGGAGCTCTTGAGAGTGATTCATCCATTTTTCCTTTCTTTTATCGGACGCTTCTATATCTGCTTGTGTCGGCGTGTCACCCTCATAGTGTGGAGGTATCGCTTCCAGTGCTGCTTCATGATGTGCGAACGCCTTTGCCACAGCGCCACAATTTGGCATCCCACTCTTACTGTCCGTTGCTACTATACTTGCTGAGCGCAAGTGTTGATGCGCCAACTCCCATTGTTTGTGATAGTCAACCGACGCTTTGGCCGCCGTGAGGGCCCGTTGGGCTTTTGCTCGCTGATGATCCCAGTCAAGGCCTGTCACTTTATGATCCTTCGATGTTGCGTGTAGATTTTCAAGACGATCCACCTCTTCCTGGTGTCCCTCGACAGCTTGTTCCGCTCCTTGCCTGGCAGCTATATGTTCATCGACCATAGAATTGTGATACTCTATAAGGCTTGCGCTTGTTTTCGCGTTGATATCGGGAGATATAGGATTTTTGAGGATGTGCGTCTCTTCCACGGCTCTTTTAATGAGGTTGAGAGATGTAGTGGCATCAGATGAACGAGATGTACTCGTGCTAATGACTGGTGAATAGACGTTTGGAATGGGGCTCTAGAGACAACATTACCTATCTGGACCAAGTGAGATAGGTATGGCAGCAGAGGCAACTAAGCCAGCGGCTGCGATCATAAACGTGAGTGGGAGGTGGAGATACATAGGGCGAGGAGCGCAAAGCGGGGACGACAGAAGCGTATATGAATAGATAAAAGGTGGTTTAGATGAAAGAAAAAGAGATGAAGAGAGAAAGGAGATTGATGAGAAGGCAAGATAGAAAATGAGAACCAGTCTGAGGAAAAGGAGATGTCGTCGAGGGTGTTCCTTATATAGTATTCTGAGAGCTTCATTGAGTCATTTTGAACGACGAAATACGATGCCTCCGAGTTGCCCTTGCCTTGTTACGGGTGTAGAAGAGCGGCGATTGGCGAAGTGGTTTACGAAGAATAAAGCGTCTGCCACCGCTCTGTTGCATCGATGTCACGATGGCGGATGTAAAACTGTCCGGTGTCAACTGTTATTCCATCTTGGGTTGGACCAAAACAATAGACCCACATTCGCAAAATTATTCAACACCTGAGGCCTGCCCAACCATAGCAACAATTGGATTGATGCGTTCTTCTCCGTACAAAAGTTGCTGCCGACGACATTTGGCCCCTGTACTAGCGTACGGCATTCGTTTGCTCCGAAATTTCATGTTCTACCTTGTATCTGGGGTATCTGGGGTATCCGGGTGGTCCATATGGACAATAGGAGTGTGAGAAGTATTTGATGAACTCCCAACAATAATAGCTCAAAAAGCGCAGAGATGATGCTTTTTTTAGGCTCACACAGCCCCATTGACACTTCATCGTCACTGGACAGCATAGCGGGCATTGGCGTAACAGCTACACGTTTGCCTTGGGAAGCGGATCTACCACTCCGCTCGACGCAATCGCCGAGAATCCATCTGGAAAATGGCCGCCAGGATAACTTGAAGCCAAAAATACCAAGTAATCTCCAAGAGCGAGGTGATACATACGGCGAATGGCAAACAAGAGCGTTTCACCGACATCGTTCTACGGCCAAATTCTCTGTGCGGATGGCTATACAGAGGATAACCCGCGGGAAGAAGAATTCCGGATGAGGAAACGCCTGGGAGAGCACGTCTGGAAGGAAGAAAGCATCCAAGGACATTGATGATCTTCTAATAACACCCCCAAAAAAAATCGCAGAATTCAAGTTTAACAATGATTCCCTATCATTTGGCCTTGTTTTCCAGGTCTTTGCCAGTGTCGTGCACGAGCCAATGCGCCAACGACGAAGAGATCGAAGAGACCAGTGCCGTCCGGTCCAGTGCGGTCTTCGGGTTATTCGGGTTATCCACGTTGGAAATCAAAGTAAGATCACAGATTTAAATGTATAAAGGTCCGCAGTTCCGTCGTCCTATCATTGCCATCACTTCACGAGGTTCATTGTGGTCGAGTGACAGATTTCACTTGGACCCGGCAACCACCTTTGTCCTTTGACCACTGCCAGCACTTACTTGCACCTGAACTCTAAACTCATCTCATCGGCTGATCGTTATCTCGGCCGGTTGCATACGACACGCATAGCTTTTACCTTTGGAACGACATCGCACTTACTCGCCTCAAGTACACGCTAGTCACATGATAGCTTCCAATTGGGTATAAAAGCCCTCGAAGAATTGGACCGCAAAAACATCCTCAGTCCACTGTCGGTTGACTCTTTCGTTCTCGTATTTAATCATGACCCACCTCGCAACACTATAAAGGCGAGTGCCACGCGTTTCTTTATCCTCATTCACCTCCTTGCGTCCTATTCCAACGCTTGTTCGAGACATTCTAGTGACAATCTCAGCAGTGCCCATGCATCTCAACACCAGTCCTCGCGTCTATCGAGCTCAACCATATCATACAACCCAAAATACCGTCAGTTTAGGTGTTCGTTGTGGTAAATATCATCATCCTCCCCCTTCTCTCTACTTCCCTGTTTCTTTTTTCATTCGTCCTTGACTTTTGTAATTTTCCCTCACCAACCCGTTATCCACCGTCGGTCCCCATCATATGCGCCGCTTGGTTTGTACCATATACTCTCATCCCATTTTACGTTCCCTTTCCCCGGTTCATATTGTCCTCATTTTTCCGTCTATCTCGTCTTTGTACCCTCTCGCTTATCCCCTCCCCTCCCGGACCTGCGATATGACCTGGGGCTTATACGGATTATAAGAACGCCCAAAGAAGTTTCCTCGTTCATTAATCCATATCAATTTGATGTTTGTTTGGAAATACTCCTGCAAAGTTTCTGGATGTCACCAGAGGTGGCGGCAGCAACGGTGACGGCGACGGCGACGGATACCCTAGCGATTCTCTACATATCGCCTCAATATCTAGCGCCGGAACTCAATTTGGGATCTCTTGAGAATGGGAGACGACTTGCCGCGCGCGTCTGCCTATAAAGAAAGAACAGAAACGAAACCGAGTCTGTGTGAACTCCCATCTTTATCGTCGTCCGAGTCCTTTTCTTATTCTACCTTGTCGTCTTCTTTGACCATTCAAACAGGTATACCCACTGGAACTCGAACTCCTGGCTGCGAGTATATCTGGGGAGTGGAATTGGGGAGTGGTACTCCAAAAAGGAGCAACATGAATAACGAATTTCCATTGCATGAGGTTCGCAAGGTGGTGTTCATGTCAAAGGTATGCCCTGCTACTACTTCCCCTATCACCTTTGGATCAACTGGACGAGATTATATGGTTTGATGAGCGACTGGTTCTCGGAATCAAACAACCGACCTTGGGAACCCCTTAAGATTGACTTAATGGTACCCATACCCACTCACTGCCGTGGGAATTTTCATCAGGTGAGCAACCTGGGTTGGATGATGACCAGACTAGCATTTAACCTTGGGGTGCTAGCTATTCATTTAGGCACCCTTTTGGGCCCATTGGAGCTTTAATTTCGGTCATGTGGGTCCCTGGCTTGTGACACGGGTAACTCGGTGGTAACACCGACAGGGGGCTCACACGGTATCTCGGCTTGGAATGTCCCATGATATCGATCAAACGGAATGAATTCTGACAGTTCTGATAATACAATACGATCTACTCTTCAACCTCCAAAAAATTGGATCGATACCCCATATCAGGCAGAGTCCTTATGTGTCGGTAGAAGTGGACGAAGGAGTCGTTTCGGTGATAGAATACCTTTC
This sequence comes from Serendipita sp. 400, assembly GCA_019627735.1. Taxonomy (NCBI): domain Eukaryota; kingdom Fungi; phylum Basidiomycota; class Agaricomycetes; order Sebacinales; family Serendipitaceae; genus Serendipita; species Serendipita sp. 400. The sequence goes on from WSTP01000257.1 coordinate 14,515, forward strand.
AAGGAGGACGAAGGCGTTGGAGGCGAGAGGGTAATTGGCGGTTATCGCGACGTAGTCGTCATTACACAATGGGTTGACCCAAAGCGTAGCAAGGAATACGAAGACACGTAGGAGTGAATAAAGAGATAAAATCAAATACCCGAATCTACTGAGACTGGCGGACTCAAATGTGACACGGGCGTAATGAGGGGCGTACCGGTTGCTTTGTTGTAGCAGCTTGCACCGATCTTCTCCCAGGCGATACTCGGTTATCTTCGTCACGAATACATCAAGTCCCAATGACGCCGCACGGTTCATGACATAATAGAATAAGGATGGCATCTTCCCCGACCTTGCTCTAAGCTTAGTAAGCGAGCAACATCGCAACGACGATCTGTGAAGACGTCAGCGCTGTCAAATGCAATTCGAATATCCATTGTGTTCTCCAGAGAATGGGATGCATGAGAGGACCTCCTTGATGAATACCCGACTCCGACCCCTATGAAAACGGCTGGAGGCTCATCATATAGAAAGTAGAAGTGGATAAGGACTGGTAATATCAGTGGATAGGTCGAGTTACAGAGGTACATGCACCGCGACATTCTTAGGCAATACTAGTGGTTCGACGAGGTCATGCGTATTTGTGTAGATATCTAACCTTCCATAGGCTTGTGTAAATTTGACGTGGTATAGCCCCCGAATATCTTTATGGGGATTAGATCAAATATAGGGTGGTAGGGGTTGGGACCCACCTGGGTGTTTGTCTCGAGGCATTGATGTTCGGAAGTCCAAGATAATGTAGTCAACAAAGTCCATGGTTTTTGAATAAGCTCCTTGGTCCGAGAACCGACCCGCATGCTTTTCAAGCCTATCCCCATCTCGAAGGAGCTCTACACCCCATTTTTTGGTTGGAATGTAGAAATCCGCCCTTCCTTTCGCAGTTCCGTACTCGGGAAACGTAACTAAGCCACCAGAATATAGATGGGAGCAACGATAGAATTCATCTTGAAACTGGGCTTCTGGTGGACGTTGGAGGAAAGATGGACCAACTTTCCGAGGTGTTGCGAGCTGTGAGGGTGAGAAGCAGCTGAGGACAGCAATAACAAACTGTAAAAGATTGTCTTCTTTGATGAAGGGCGTCTCTACACGGCGCCCTAAATAAAAATCGATAGTCCACCGATGCAATTGCGTCGTAAAGAAATGGGCCACGATGATAGGACCGAGTAGGTCGTCAGGGTGAATAACGTCGGCAAACAGCCAACCTTTCTTGATACATACCCCAAGTGCAACCTTCTCTTGTTCATTCAAATCCGCCTCTTCCACATAGTGGTTATTGAGAACAGCACGAAAGATGGCTGCATAGGCTGGATTCTGCAGGTTATCTCTCGTTGGGAGGCCACGTCTGAACGCCGTTCCTAGAATAAGGCCCTTCCACAGTTCGTCGAGATTGATGAACTGATGAAAGTCATCAAGTGAGTATTTATGACTGGCACGAGTACTTTCATATCGATGGTATGACTATAAAAAGTAATGCATCAGCTCAAGCGAGGGACGTCAAAGTTACCTTACATTGTGAGTTGTAATTATGCGAAGCAACTCGAGGATACCGCCTGGATGTCCAGATGTAAGGGAGTAGATATGCTTGGCAAGATCTTCTCCAATGTAAACAGAGGGAAAATACTTTTCAATCATCTCCTTGCACTCGGCCTCCGTGAGCAGAAGACCCACTGCACCATACCCATCGCTGTGGTCAACAGGTCTGAGATTGACAAGCTGTGCAGGGGCGATTACCATCTCGGCGGATGGTGTCACATTAATGCAAGGGCTGTTCTGCTTAGATTCACCAATGGCACTACCATAACTGGAGAAAAGAATGACACGATGATGATGTCCGATTCGGATCCTTTTGAAGAGGTCGTTCCATAGAAGCTTGTCCCAGTAAGTTGTCTGTGCCTCGTCAATCACGAGAATGTCGCCTCTTTTCCTCCAACCCAGGGCAGACAATCGATGCAGCCAGTTGGTATCATATTTTGACCAGCATGATATGTATAGAGGTTCTATCCCCTCTTTCTTTTTGATGTAATTCACGAGAAGTGCGGCCAACGTTGTCTTTCCGCTCGCTGGTGTCCCGCGAACCTGAACACCTTAGAACGACATATTGAAGTGACCGGAAGGGAGCTCCCACCTGGATAAAGCGATAGAAATTTAACCTCTCATAGAGAACCTTTACGGTCTCCTCTCTCGTTGAGGTACTAGGTGGTAGATCATCCAGTACAGATCGGGATGTAGAAAAAATTGGGGACAAAGCGGAGGCCAAAGGTCCTGGATTTGCGACAATCAGAGTCTGTCAGAGAGTTATGAAGAGGAACGAGTTCGACATACGGAATATCATAGAAAGAGCCCAGTTTCCGGATTCCCTCCCTTGAGTAGGACCAATGACTGTTTTTGCAAAGTAATTGTCGACAAAATCAAAGATGTGGAGGGAAATGCATCAGTCAGTCAGTCGCTATCGTCCGTTGTTGGTTGTTGGGCATCTTTAGGATTGAGTTCGGAGAAGCAGACTTACGACTAGAACTGTTCTTGGCTGATTACAGGTCATGGTTGATGATATGGTACACAGAAGGATTGAAGCGGAAGTTGGGCAGTGACGTATCAGCAAGCGTGATCAACAGACTTTCGACAGTCGAACGAGAGGACTCACGTGGAAGCTTGATGATGATGTGGACTTTGCCATCTGGTGGAGAGTTCGGAAAATAATCCGTCAGTTTCCTCAAAGGGTTCATTGGGACCGGAGCTGGGACATCCAGCAGTCTTTCCCTCGAATCACCCGCGAGGTTCCCTTCGTCCGTCAATTCGATATGGAAAAGGGTAAGATCCCTGGTGCCAATGTTGAGAGATTTGTTCTTCTTGATCTCGTCCTTTAATTCAGCGACTGTTTCATCCTTGTCAACCTTGACTCGGAACGAAACGTTTTCGCCGACAAAAACACAAAAGATTTTGTAGATCGTTGGTTCCGGCATTGTTGAGTGTCTGTAGTGGTTGGAACAGGTTGGAACTAGGTGACAAGACTTGAAATTGCCACCCTCGACCACGCCGTTGTTTCTTTCATTCCGGAACATTTTGACGATAGACGATTCTATCTTGTATTCACCATTTTGCGGATGGAGATGAACCTCTTTCCGCCTTGCGTGATTGATAACCATGCCGCCATCTTGGATCCACAATATTCGGGCACTTGTGAGAATCTATTTGCAACAGACGACAATCCGTCGTTTTATCAGCGTTTTCCGAAGAGCTTACCGATACGTACTACCTACGTAATGTATTCGCACCAGTCGATTTGACTCGCCCAGGAATTGCCACACCTTGATTCGCCCCAATCGCAACGCCGCTTGCAAATACCAGAAGCTCTCCTTCTCGAACAAAGAATAATGTTGTTTCCGTCACCAAAGTATCCATCACCATACATTCATTCCGCTTTGACAGCTTCTTGGAGACCAAAATACTCGGACCGTTAGGATATAGTACTCATTATGTCAAAGCCCAACGCATACAACTTCTATGCATACGAGTGGAGCTGCAGAGTTGCTATGACCCTTTGATTTGTCGCACTATTTGATGTAGAGTAATATATATGCAATGTGCTCAGGAGTCTTTATTTATTCGCAGAACGACATGGTCACCAGTGTCGCATATCCTCTAGATGGCCAATACGTCGCATCAAGTTGTCGATGTCGAAAGCGGAGTCCCAGTCCATGAGCTATTTGAGAGTATCGCTGGCGAAGTCAACAGTGTGGCGTGCTCTCCAGACATCATATCTGGCTC
>WSTP01000258.1:0-13565 GCA_019627735.1 Serendipita sp. 400
TAGCGAGTCCCAGATCCATAAGAGGTAGCATCTTGCAAACCATAAGAAGAAGGGGAATCTAAAATGGCGTTGATGACAGGTGCCGTATCGTAGATTTGAGCGGTGGCCTATATGGTGTTAGCTGATCAACAGCGGTCCCTTAACAGCCGGTTTGAGCTTACATCTGGATAAGATGATACAAAAGCAGCAGCCTTGGCAGCAAGCTTGGTATTGTAGTCATTTATGACTGTCTTCTCTTGATCACGCGTGGAAGAAGATTGTGAAAGCATCTGAGGGAGTATTTGTGAGGAATACGTGATAGCAATAGAAAGCTATAAATACCAATGGAGTGCGATAAACGGGCGGAACCGTCAAAAACAAGAAATGACGGGCCCCAACATCGTAAAGTTGTTGAACGAGTTCTGCATATTTGCATAAGACAACGACCTGTACGACGTACAGTAAAACTTACGAAAATATCGATTCAAGAGAGAAGTGTTGAGACTGTGCAAGGGCATCAGACAGGCTCGGTCTAGTTTGAGCCCATAGAATATGCTCACCCTGAACCATTCTGGTATGAACTTCCAATATCATTGATACCAATCCAAAAGGAGAATATCGCATTAGACGAGGACCAGCCTCCGTAGTATGTTTTTCCAGGCGCTTGATAGTTGAGGGAGTCGACAACTTGATCATCCATACATTTAATTGAGGTTGAGAAAGGTGCAACAATCGCGTTGTCTACCAAAAGAGTGCTCGAATGTCAAAGCCGACCTAAAGCACCCACTTGCAGCATACCTATCGTAGCACCACTAACGGCGTAGTTGTAGACCTTAACAAAAGTAGTATTATACGTGAAGCCAAGGTAGTCCACCCAATTTGGATTCGAACCGCATGCAGTATTTCCTGGATATGCCGGATTCCCAAGAGCATTGGCACGATTCGGTTGAACGCCTGTCGCGCTAAATCTATTCCACGAGGTCAAAAATATTTCAACTATCCAGCGGATTGCATTACCCCGTTTGTGTGTATGAATCTCCGAAGGAGAACCAGAACTTGTCTGCAGATCATATCAGTAGATATCACACCGCTGATTGAATAAAGTCTGTCTTACCCGTAGAGGTTCCGGTGGTTGTAGGCGTGGAGGATGAGGAAACTCTACTGGTACTGGAACTAGATGAAGAAGTCCGGGTGCTGGTAGATGTAGGACGCGCTGTAGACGTTCCTGGGAGACATTGACTGTACCCTATCGATGAATTAGCTGCATAGAAATTATGCGTATAATGCCGCTTACAAGCGTTCGAGTAGGTGCACACATACCCGCTCACGCAGCTGGTAGTCCCCGTCCAATACTGGCCTCCGCCTGAAGGAAAGTAAGAAAAACTAGAGAAGAATAAGGTTAAAAAGTAAGATATACATTGACCCCATGCTGTCTGCTGGGCCAGAGCGGCAGGAATAACGAGGGGAAGAAAGGTAAGTAGCTTCGACATGTTCGATGCCCCAAAGGGCGAGGGCCTCAGCAATGCATGTTAAGTATGAAGTATGTGGCCCTTATATCCCGCAGGAGTGTTGTAATGCCCCACTATTCAAGTTGCTCTGAATGCCTGGTCATATGTAGGTCGGAGAATTGGGAAAGGATGATCTTGCACGTTTCATCGACCGAGGAATCACGAGCCAGGCTTCTAATTGTTGACGAACGAGAAATGAATTAGATACTCTAGCGAGCAATAATTAAACAGGCGGATGAACGGGCATTCTCACCAGTTGATCTGAGGCTTCGCGGGAAGCGTAATTCTAGTCCGAAAGCCTATTGGGTCGTTTGGTGTTGTTTACAATCTTCCCAAAGCATTTGATTGGTGCTGTTGTGGCTAAGGAACCCAATGTTCAGCCGCAAGTATTGACCATGCGATTGCACACATATTCAACATGAAAACACATGCACCCATGCTGATATAATTCGGTTCTTGGCCGAAGCAAGTACACACCCCGGATCACTGGAAGGTGCTTCGGAACCTTCGAGATGAACTTCGCCATGGCCACGTATCGATGACTTTGAATATAAGAATCAGTCTATAGACGTCTCAAATGCTGAAGTACGAAGGTGCAAGAGTAGCAACATGGACCTCATATTAGGATGGAATTGGGTCAGCTACGAGAACGGGGTCCAACCTGCGACCTCAGATTGGGAAGGGTTACGGTGCGATCGACATTGCATGTTATGTAATATTGATTCAGTTTTAGCAACAAATGCAACATAATGTAAGGGGCAGGAACGGGTCCTATTCCCAGAGTGTCTACCAAGATCGTTAAAAGTGTAAAGTGCAACCAAATGCACAACGAATACGGTTTCGGGAGGGAAAGGGAAAGAGAAATGGACGAGAGATGAGGAGGGTTTCGCATAGTCATAAGTGAGCCATACACAAAAAGACAGGAAAGAAATACAATCTGGTCGAATGAAGCGAAAGTTGGTATTAAATGGCTCGAGATGAAAAGGTGATTTGCATAGGGCGTCGGAATGAGGAAAGTAAAAGTGGTGAATTTAACTTTGGGGGAAACAGAGAGGTTGGGAGAGGATATGCGGATTTCGCTTGCAAGAATCCAAGAAAAATAAGTACAAGATTTGAATTTGTGTTTCATTTGAGGGAACTTGATGATTGCAAGAAAGGTGCAAAATGCGAGAAGGGAGGCGAGTTGTGATCCAATGGGAGTGTACTCGATGCTAAAACGATGCAGACGAATGCTTTTGAAGAATGAAATTGGAATGCAGATTAAATGCGTCCGTAATGGTGAGCAAGGACGAGCGAGCCGACGACGATGAAGATGAGCAATAAAAGGATGCCAAATGCGATGGCACACCGCCATGCCCAGCGACGCTCGGCAACGCGCATGGCCTGAAGAATGGCTTCTACTTGTTCCGCAGACTTTGTGGAGTACCAGGACGGGTCGGGGGTGAGGGGGATGATCAAAATGAGTGCGCCAAGGAGCCAAAAGGGAGGGAACACTAGTGAGAAAATATTATTAGTTAACTTCAAACATTTGTATGCCCCTCCAAGGGATCGCCATGGATGTGGCAAGAATATGACACTCACTGAAGCCATACTTGAACAGAGAACGGGCCATTGTATGGACCTCTTGCTCCTCTCCATAGCCAGGGACTCTTGATTCTTCGTCATATTCTCGCAGATAAGGTGGTGGTGCTACAAGGGTCTCTGGTGCTGAAGAAAAGCTGAACCGTCCAAGATCCAAAGATGCGGGGGTTGGACGTAGTCCCTTTGACGAGCCAAAGGACGAAGTGGGTGAACGACGTTCATCTCGAGATACTGCAGAGCATGGTCGTTCCAATTGAGGGATATAGAACGTTGGGGCAGACATCAAGATGTTTTTCGTCAAAAAAAATGGTTTTTGTGATCACAACGAGGGAGTCGGTTTACGGGAGGATAAGAAAGGGGGGAAGGAGAAAGGAAAAAAGAGGATTGAGCAGCTTTTAGGATCAGAACAACCACCTCAGACCGTCGGAACCAGGACGCTCGCAGAGGGCAGCTCTAAGCTGATTCAAACTCCGCCAACACTGCCGAAGGTATATGTAGCAGTCCGGATTGAGCGCGAAGCCCAAAAGCCGGATCAAGAATATTACATCCATAAATCTCATTCATGTTAGGGGATAGACAAGACGACTTAGGCCGGGACGATGCTGCTTCTAGTGCAAAGGCCGACTTGACCAAGCTGCGCTGAACCTCACCCCTTCCCAAGTGGGTACATCCTACGCTGGATCAATGGCTGGTGCATCTACTCTCGATGAAGACGGTAGAAGTAGGATTTCGACACACTCCTACCGTAGTGGTGGAGATGCAGCGAATCTTGTACGTAAAGTGGATGGTCGGGTGAGTATTTGTCTCCATAGACTACCAATATCTGACGATGGGTTTTATAGATCACAAACGCACTCAGTGATCAGTACTACCTACCACCTGGTGCGCTAGCTCACTGTGTCTTATGATGCAAAACCCGAAGCCTTCCCAGATGATCAAGAATGAACTCGTTTGGAAACGGAATTATAATCTTACCGTCAGTTTCTAACTCTAAATGACCAGGATAAACAACATATTGCTGTCATTCTCGGCCTCGGAGGCTTGTATCCAGCCCAGGATGTAGTACGAGCAATTCTTGCTCCCCAGGAGCGCGAAACCAAACGGATTTTGGATCTCGGCTGTCGTACCGGTATATGGTATAGCTGTTTTTGTCGGGTGGCTGTCGACAACGGTTTGAACTAACTCTACGCAGAGGTCGTTGGCGTCGACTTGGCCCAGGTTCCCTTGCATCCCGAATTAATGCCATCAAATTGTCGACTCAAGGTGGACAATATCAACTTGGGCCTAACGTACTTCAGGGAGCAATTCGACGTCGTTCATATACGGTTTGTTGGTAGCAGGCTGAAGGATTTTAAGGAAAGACTAGAAGATGTGCATTCCTGTTTTAAGCCTGGTGGCACCATGCTACGGATCGATGCGGACTTCTTTCAACCAACAATGTTCACCGTATTTCGTCCAATTCTTTCGTCCAACAGTTCCTGTGAGATAGTAGTTGAGCAAAACCAACCAATATAGCGTTGTGTCGTCCTAAGTCCGAAGCATCAGGTTCAGTTCGGTTCTGAGAGGAAACCATAAACGCATTGAGCGAGGGGTAGATGATATGATAGAGTATTATAACCAAAAAAGCGTATGTCTAAACGAGATATCTATATCTTGCATCAGTACGTGCGGCGTCTAGTTAACACGGACGAAAATGAAACTCGCCTATTAAGGGCTCTTTCCTTGCTGTTCATTCACTCTCTTCATAATAAATAGACTGGTATCCAGAAATCGGTCGACACAGCTCACCAGGCAGGATTCCTCGCCTCGTGAAAAGCGACTGCCAACGCTGCCCGTGATGCACCTGAGAGAATCAGTGGGAGGGCTCCAAAAAAAACACAAAATGGCTCACTTGTCCCAGCATAGACCTGTGAACTTGTGGATCTGGGCGTTCAACCTTGCCTCAGCTTGTTGTTGTTCCAAAAACTGCGAGAGCTCCGCCTATTATAATTTGATAAACGTTAAGAGCGAATAAACATGAAGATATGTAATGTAGTTACTCTTGTGGTCGCGTCGAATTGGTTTGTATCAGACATAACAGCAAGGTCGGAAGAAAGGTGAATTGAATTGGGCACCTGGTACCAAGTTGTAAATCTCAAGTGGTAACGATAATTATGCAAAGTGCAAAGGGTGATTATTCCAATCAGTCGAAATTACAAAGAAATAATATCGATCGTTCTGTCTTGGTGCATGCATACGAACACAGGAAAGGTCGATAAGATAAAGATATCAACGACTGCCACCTATTCATCTAGCTTTTCCAACAACTCCTTCCCCCAAGTATCTTGGGGGAGACTTGTGCCTGAGTTAGCGGCCGTGTTAACAGCTATCATGGAAACATACCACAGGGTCTTTGTGACGGCTTTGAGCGCCTCGCCACAAGAGAGTTCAATCTTCGTGATCTCTAGGTTATCAGCGCGCGTCGGGCCAAGATTAAGTATCAGTGTTGGCTTCTTTTGTTCATGAGCAAGCTGTATCAACCGATAGGCGCTATATGTGGCCATCGTAGTAGCAATAACCAAGAATCGATTGGCAGTTTCCACTTCATATAGACTATAGAAACATCAATCTTGTGTAGGCCTCTTGGTGAGAACATGGGTAGGGACATCGCTTACGATCTCTCCTTTTTGTGTTCTGGTACTGATCCACCAAAAAAGACGATGTCTGGTTTAATCTGGACATCACTTAGGACGGAAAAAAGAGGGGAGAGAAACCAGGCGTACAATTGTTTCGATTCGACCCTCGTTCTGGCAGGTCGGACAAGGGGGGACAACAAAGTCATGGTAAGATCTTCCTTCCAGTTCGACCTTTGTATATTATCAAAGAACTGCTCCATCGTATATAAAATCAGACAAACATCACCATCAGGGTTTGTCCGCAACGATTCGCCTTTGGCTGCCATTTCGTCCACAAACGCTTTCCAACTGGGGTTCATGGTTGACAGAATGTTTTGGAACTCGTCCCGATCTATTTCATGGCCATGTCGGCATCGGACGACCTTAATTCATGAGATACAGGAGCATAGAGTGATGAAACTCTTACAAAAAGCGTGCCATGCAATTCCAGAAGGTCCTCCATCGGGAAACCCGAACGAGAATGCAATCCATCTACATTCTGAGTTATAAGTTTGTGCACAAATCCGTGGTGATGAAGCGCAGTAAGGCTATAGTGCGAAACATTTGGCCTCGCAGCTCGCACTAGAAAGGTGTCATTACTAGGAGTAGCAGCACATAGGAGGGCTTGTACCTGGTGGATAACCTAGATAAGAACGAGCCCTGATCATAATCAGTACTCAAAAGTTAGTATACCATAGTTATCGTACCAGTAGCGTTGTCTAGAAAGAGCTTAGATCATCACTGAAAGGGTTGTGTCTTGGCCTACCGGAAAGATTGACCAGTCCGTCCTGGGGCAATTAAATCTTGGTGCTATGATTGAAATTAGATGGAATTCCCTCGAGTTAGTGGCGTTGACGCGCCAGAACAGGTCTACAAGAGGTCAGATACGTTCTGACATTTTCCGAGAGTAAGTACTTTACGAGTAATTAGGATTCATGTAGCGACCATCTGTGCCTCTGTAGGCACGTATCCCACTTTCTACACTAACTCCTGCCCCGGTTAACACGGTGACGGGACCTCCGGAAATGAAATCCTGCAGATGTTGTAGCGCATCTGCAGCCTTAAGTTGTGTCATGGTTTTAGAAAAAACAGAATTCAAAGGGAGTGTAGGAATCGATATTCGGACCATCTTTGGAACCACAGGCAGACAGGTCCAGAGGTGGGTGCACGCGTCAAGTGGTTCAACAGTGTTTGCGTGTTTTGGTCTCGTCGAACACCATCAACAATCAACGACGCGTCTTGGCCAAAACGAAATGACTATCCAGTGTGGGATTTGCTTAGAACCTCATGAAGAACCCGTAGCTGTGCCCTGTGGTACGTGTTCAGGTTAGATGCAACCAGCCAGCTCAACATCAGCGTCTTTTCCCCCTTTTAGGTCACATTTTCTGTTCTGCGTGTCTTGCAAAGACGTTTGAGGAACATTCAGATACCTACGAGGTGCCATGTCCAACGTGCCGACTCCCTTTTCCAACCATCTCGCTCGACCAACACTTGATTCCCCGAAAGCTGCGCGCACACTGTACACCGTGTCTAAGACGAGTATATTTCGATGATGTTGATGCGCCTCTAAAGCAGGTGGTTGCAAGTTTGGAAGCTCAGTTACGAGCAGAGAGGCAAAGGGTATCTGACCTACAACATGAGAAGGAAGAGTTGTGCAAGGACAAGACTGGGTTATATAGACTCGTTGAGATCTATAAAGAGAGGGAGAGAGAATTTGACACGCAAGACAGGCAACAAAAGTTTCAAGTCGCCAACCAAGTGGACGACCTCATGCATAATAATCAGCGTCTACAAAAGCGTTTAGAGGAGGCGGAGGACTTACTAGCGTAGGCTTTATGATACCGATTGGAGTTCTTACACTCAATATATTCCAACAGGACAATGGGCTTAGATCGCCGAACACCCCCTGCTTCACCAGTCAAGCAGAAACCAGGACCAGGACCAAGCACACCTCGAAGTACACCTCGATCCAGTGCAATCTGGCCTGAACGGTCGATCTTCAGTTCTCCACGCACTCCTATGAGTTCAAGACCGACATTACAGCAGTCAATATCCCCTCTTAAAGGCGGACTCGCTGTTGCAAGAGGGGATCTTCAAGCTCGCCTACGTCTTTCCACTACCCCAAGTCCATCCAAGCTTAAGCTAGGTGATAAGCGACCACGGGATTCACAGGACGATATCGATATGCTCGCCACATCGGAAGAAGAGCAGGACGATTCGGATGATACAATCGTTGGGAGTAACTCAAAACGAGTCCAACGCCCCACTGGGCTGCTAGGTAGATCAGTTCGGCGAAAATACGGGATCCAATAATCGCGTTAAATCGTGCTTTTTTTTTTACTTTCAGTTGCTATTTGTACACATTGCATCGCATAGTCATTATTTATGTGCCTTCTTGAAATCCTGTTTACTGGCTAGCACAATTCAGTACCTCTTGGCTGCCAACTCATCCTTGCCACTATTCGCGACGACTAAGATACCCTTAAGACTCGATCATCATTTATTTGTACAATCACTGGAGGTATAAAATACCTCCGGGATTGTGAACGTGTTGAACACGCGCTTATGAAGAGCAGTAGCAGGCGCAAAGAAATTTCCAAAAAAGTTGAAAACGGCGAAAATGGACATTATAACGTCTCCAAGAATTCAGCCCCGTCCTATTTTATGACATTAGCTCTTGTATTTGGCGGCTGCTGCAGGTATGTGTTACCCTGGCCCAACAGTTTACCTCGGATATACTTACACGACTATAGTAACGCATGGAGTCTTGAAAGACTTTTGATGCATGATTCTAATATTGGTAGGAATCTCCTTTCTTTGGCGTCAAAGCATTAATTGACCTGGTATCGTAGGCTCCGCACTCACGTTTTTGCAACTCTCATTTGTGATGCTCTATTACCTCCCTTCAGTCCTTCATTTCCCTCAAGATGTAGCATACACGAGATGGTTTCCCCGACTAGACACTCGAGTGGTTCCTCTTCAACTTTGGAGCCTGCAAGTCATCGTACTTTTAGGAGTTAATATATTTAACAACTGGACCTTTATCTATAAAATTCCCCTCACCTTGCAGATTATATTCCGCTCTTCCGGTATGTCACGTTTGTTTGAAAACGACGACACCTGAACCTTGTCTCAAGGACTCGCTGTTTCGATGATATTTGGCTATTTATTCTTAGATAAACGCTACAACCGGCAGCAGATAGTAAGTGCCCCTAATATCTTTCTGGACCATTGTGCTGAAGAGCACTCAGTTAGCTGTCATAATGGTTTCTTGTGGCGTCTGTATCGCAACACTATCACGGCCTACGTCCCGTACATCAATGCAAGATGACTATGATCCAGTGGCCTATGTAAAAGGCATCTTCGTTATGGCCCTCTCTCTCATACTTTCTGGCATACTGGGCACTCTGCAAGAGAAGACCTTTCGACAATACGGGTCATTTGTCTGGAAAGAAGGGTTATTCTACACGGTCAGCAGCCCGGTATACGTACTGCATAAACCCTCCTGATACCAGTTTAGCACGCTCTGGCTCTTCCTTGTCTTCTCATGATTTCAAGAGACATCCCGTCTGGGCTGAAGTCACTATCGTCTCATGGAGTATCCACTCGAAAGTCTATCCCAGAGATCTACGTGGTCGTCTTTATGAACGTCATAACACAGGCGTGCTGCATCTCAGGGGTAAATCGGTTAGGCTCAACCGTGTCCTCTGTACAGACCAATCTTCTGCTGACAGCGAGGAAGGCGGCAAGTCTTGTGATCAGTATTCTTCTCTTAGGGAGCGGTTGGAACGTTGGATTGATGGTTGGTGCTGTACTTGTGAGCGCTGGGACGATTTTGTATAGTTGGCGCCGAAATTCCCCTGTGAATGATGCCAAGAAAGATTTATAAATTACTTGTACCGAACCCTGCGTGATTTGGTTTTTCAAGCGGCGACTTTTGTTGTGCTGCAGTGCATATAACCGGCTATTGGTAACCGGTTCGCTTTGCCTACCATAACTCTCTCTCCAACCACATCTGCAAAAAAATGAGCGCACCAACGATTTCCACACCAATGACCAAGCTCTTTGGGGTTAAGCACCCAATTATGCTTGCCGGTATGAACGTCGCTGCTGGTCCCCACTTGGCCGCGAGCGTCACCAACGCCGGAGGACTTGGCGTGATTGGTGGTGTCGGATATACCCCCAAAGTCCTGCGTGCTCAGGTAGGCTACTACTCTAGAGTACAAGGAGCGTACTGACGGTCGCCTTTTGATGTTGCGGTGTACCTTCAGATCAAGGAACTCAAGGAGCACCTCAAAGACAAGAACGCGCCCTTTGGTGTCGACCTGCTGATCCCTCAAGTTGGCGGAAACGCCCGTAAGACCAACGTAAGCGCGCTACGTTACCGCTCCAGGCGACCTTTAACTAGTTTGTAGTATGATTATACCAAGGGTCAACTTGGTGATCTCATTGACGTGATCATCGAGGAGAAGGCGAAGCTCTTCGTCTGCGCCATTGGTGTCCCTCCGAAACCGGTGGTTGACAAGCTCCATGCTGCGGGTATCCCCGTCATGAACGTAAGTCCAATTTTTCATGTGATTTGTTATTAGAATAAACTAAGCGTATCATTAGATGGTTGGTCATCCTAAACATGTCGCCAAAGCCTTGGCAGTTGGTGTCGACCTGATCTGTGCTCAAGGCGGGGAGGGCGGAGGTGTACGTCCTTTCACTTTCCTGTCCAAAGCATTCCTAACCTTACCATTTAGCATACCGGTGATGTTGCTGGCACAATCCTTATCCCGGCATGCTTAGACGAAGTGAAGGGCAAGAAGTCCCCATTGACTGGAGAGCCCGTTCAAGTCATTGCTGCTGGTGCCATGTATGATGGAAGAGGTTTGGCAGCTGCTTTGGCTTATGGTGCCTCTGGGGTCTGGGTTGGGACCAGATTCGTCGCCAGCGTCGAAGCCGGTGCCCCGAAGAAACACAAAGAGGAGTAAGTCATAGTCCATTTAGATTTATAATGGCTTTTAAAGCACAGTAACAGGATTGTCAAGGCTGGTATCGATGGTACCGCTCGCACTTTGATCTTCACTGGAAGACCACTTCGGGTGAGTATAGACTCGTACTTCGACCGAGTCGTTATTCATCCAAAAATAGGTTATTAAATCTGATTACGTGGTCGACTGGAACGAAAACCGTAGCGATGAGATCAAGCAACTGACGTCGCAAGGCATCATCCCTCATGAACGGGAACTAGAGAAGCGTCCCGAAATCTCCTTGTCCACGCGGCCATGGCTGACTGGCGCAGTCGCCGGGTTGATCAAGGATGTTCTACCTGCTCAGGAGATTGTCGACCAGATGATCACCGAGGCTGCCGGAATTCTCACCCGCAATGCAACCCTCGTCAGAGCCAAACTTTAGGTCACATGCGATGCTCTATATTTTTGCCCCCGACTCCCTCATGCGCAAAAGCGGATCTATCTTTGTATAAATGAGAGTCCTATTGACACAGCAACGTATACTACAGTCAATTGTGATGATTATACTATGCATATGACTTGAAAAAGCGAATAACTTGCCAAAATCTTGACGTGCACTAAGTTCAAAGCTCAAGTGTGCTGTTACCAGCTTCCTACAAGCCTGTAAAGCTTTAGTAGCTCGGTTTTTATCTTTGATACCGATCGGGCCATCGAATCTTTCTACTTTTCACTCTGATCGATGACCCAATGTCATTTGGAATCTTCGTTTTTGTTGGTAGTCGTATCCGTTTGTTCTTCATCGGAGCTGATTCCGGACTCAGAGGACTCTGTATCATTTGAACTTGAAGGAAGAGACGTCGTTATCGCTGAAAGTATGACGAGGTCTTCTTTTTCGATCGCATCAATGGCTGAGACTGAAGAAGTCGCAACAAGCTCGGTCGGCTTCACTTCAGAGACGATCTCAATCACTTTAGTGGACGTCGTCGTAGAGGCTTCTTCCTTTCCTGTATCAGCTATACGAGCAGATTTTGATTTCTTCGTCGACGACTTCTTACTCTCCTTTTCGTCGCCTTCTGCGGTAGCGCTCTGTCAAAGCGGTTAATTTTTGCAATATAAGCATCAGAGAAGCCGTTACCTCTTTCTTTTGCTTTGCAAGTTCGGCCTCTGCCTTCTCCTTTGCTTCCTTCTATGGAGGATATAAGCCCTAAGGCACCAGATAATGCAACATGCCCACCTCTTCTTTTTCTTTCTTTAATCGCTCGCGGGTTTCTCGTTCGGTACGGATCCATTCGGTAACTTCCTCGACGCATTCCCTCGGTCTCGACTGAATTACACGGTAAGAGAAGCTTGGTATACTAGGAGGAAGAGGCTTGCCTTGTTCTTGAGCAAATATCCTTGCAATGAAGCGACCTAAGAATCACCGTTAGAGGTGCCATAACGTGAGGGTTTGTATATGCTCTACGTACGCTAAGTTCGTTCTCAGGGATTTTGTCCGCAAATTGCTTGGCGAGTGTAGCCAGCTCCTCAGCAGAGAGAACTGGCATGCTAGCATAATACTTCCGCTTGTTCTTCGGAGCGTCGGTGCTCTCGCTTTCGGTAGTTGCAGGCGTGGTGTCAGAGGATGGGAAGAAGCATTTGAAAATACCCTCTGCCTGATATTTGGTCGCGTGCTTGAAGTTGATCCAGACATCCATCCGACCTATATCACGGATGAGATAATTTCCAGTAAATTCGACAGCCATTACGCACCAGGACGACGGAGTGCTTCATCAAGGCGGTCAATATGATTAGTGGTCGCAAACAGGAGACGACCTTCGCTTGCTGCAACTCCATCTGAAAACCAATTAGACCAGTAGTGATGCGTCCGATAGCTTATTGCTCACCGAGAGCATTGAGGAGTCCACTCAGACTAAGACTATTCCCATCATTTTCGATGGTGGTGGTCAACAAACTAGAGGACGTCGTCTTCGTGGTAGTCGGTACGCCTGTAGAAGTGGAGTCACGGGTGACAGAACGAGTGAATGCGGCATCAAGATCCTAGGGAAAAGATTAAGTCGAGGACTTCGAACGGACGACCTCAATCACCTCAAGAAGAAGGATGCATCTGCGCAGCCCCCTTAATCAGATAAAATTTACCAAAGGTGCAATATATTGGCTTACCGTTGAGGAATTCGACCCATCAGGTTCATCAACATGGTATCGTTCATTCCCTTTGCACTCAAACTGACGACATAGATATCCAGACCGAGTTCACCGGCGAGTGCATGGATCAGACTGGTTTTGCCAGAGCTATGTAACGCTGGATGTGAGTGGCTTGAGACATCTAGGTGGTGTAGAGGACACACCCTGGCACACCGCTAGCAAACCGTTAGACGAACCCTGGATAGGAGGAATAAAGAACGTACTAAAGGAGGTATCCTCTGCGGTACGGGCTGCATAGAGGATTAGCCTAGCATCCGAAATACTATTGCGTACACAGTAGAAACGTACATGCCACGTTCAGCATACCACTATTCACACGTCAGCCAGGATCCAATATAAAATTTCATGGAAGGACTTACATCTTCTGAGCGAAGGAAATCCTTGCAATCCGCAACAATCATATCTTTAACACCTGGCTCAAGGACGATCGAGGACAAAGGTCGTTTTTGCCGAGATCCGTTATATCGCCAATAGCCGTAACTACGACAAAATTAGCATAGAACTCTATTGGTACTCCGGGATCGCTTACTGATCGGCGAGATAAATGTGGATGCGGTGTTCAGCGTCGGCTTCATATAGCTTCTTTGCTTCCAGAACCAGCCTCTTGATCACATCGTTGGAGCGTGCGACAACGCTGATCTTGAGCTCTTGGGTGCTTCCATAGTCAGAATTGCGCTGGGCAA